>JAJIBD010006232.1:0-110606 GCA_021461705.1 Cryptotis parvus
TTTTGTATACACAAAACCCCATCACTGATAGTATTGCAAAACTGTAAGCCATGATGACTAAAAGCGTTTTTTTAAGAGGGCCAGAGAAACAGTACAGCGGGCGGTGCGCTGGACTTGCACGTGACCAACCCAACTTTGATCCCAACATCCCATATGTCACTCAAGCCCACCAGGAGTAATTCCTGAGTACAGAGACAGCAGTTACCCCTGACCACCAGTGGGTGTGAACCAAAACCAAACATAAACAAATGAATATTTTAAGGAAAAAATCTATCTAAACTATAATAAAGTAGCTAGTTTTTAAAAAGTATATGCAGTGTTTGCTATTTTCATCTGTAGTCTCTTGAGTATAAAGACACCAAGGTACTCAGAGGAAATGGAAAATTTGTGTTATAAATATTACTCGTGTTATCTAAGAATAAATCTACAAGTTTTCTGAAACCATTTCTAAAGTTCAAGTCAAATGGTTCAAAATATACTTTTGCTCTCATAACTGCAATATTATTAGAATCCTCTATCTCCTCTCCCACTATTTATTTTTATTTTTACAATTTACAGTCGCAGAGTAATTGGAAAAATTTTATTTATTATAAAAAAGCTAGAACACATACAGGGGGCGCTGGGCCAGTGGCGGAAGGACATGGTCACTCTGGTGAGGATGAGTATATGAATGGTTTACCTATGGACCCTAGCATTAACGGTTGTGCTCGTACACATGCTGGAGTAATGGATGGTTATAACCATTACTAGCTATATAAAAATGAATCCAGTTCACATTAAAGTGGAAAGGGAAATACTCAGCTTGCCTTTCCTCTAAGAAGTAATACTGTTAAAGGTTTTTCCTACCTGAGAAATCACTTCTGACACTTGTGCCTACACTTAGATTCCAACAGTGTAAACCAAAAGTACAGTGTTTACCTTTCGCCTACAGTCAAGGAACACTGGGCCACCATGAGGCTCAATTATTTGACATGCAACACCCCAAGCAGGACTGGGAACCTAACAAAGTAAATCTACTCTGAAGAGGTTCATGCTGGCTAAAAAAAAAAAAAAAAAAAAAGCTAAGATATCCTTATGTGGAGGGAGGTAAAATTAGAGGTAGTAGAGGTAGACCCCCACATGTGATGATTTCTAATGATCAGTCATAAGCTTGTAAGAAAAAAAAACTTTGTCACAGCTCTGTCTCCAAGCACCCGCGTGGTATGGATATATTTATAAAACTAATCATTACTATATATTCTTTTTTACAGGGATACTTTAAGTGAAAAGCCTGTCTTCAGAGTCAGTTTATAAAACAACTCTTGATTTGTTTCCTTGGGAAACTAAGCCATCAGGGAAGCATCTCTCCCTTTGGGACATTTAGATGCACAGCTGAAGTAACTTATAGTAAAACAGACCAATATAATTAGCTACATGTGTCACCTGCTGGCGAAGGAAAACAAAACTCCCATTTATAAATAAGAGTAAAAGTGTCGGGTCAGGAGACAGCGGGGCAGTTAAACAGGTGGCAGGCATGTGCATGGCTGATTCTATTCCTGGCACCACCGAGGCCCCGGCATCACTGAGCACAGCCGTGGAGCCCTCAGCATCACCTGGTGACCTGGGTGACCCCGCACCGCAGGGCCTGAGCAGAATCACATCCTCAGGTCACTGCGTTGGACCCCTCTAGTGGGCCCTGGGCCCCTGAGCATGACTTGGCTGGGGAGAAATCACTTCTGACACTGACCAAGAGGGGACAAGCTAAGAGAGCGTCACGTAGGGACGTAGGGGTTGGAGGTATAAACAAATGAGTAAAAGGCCCTTAATCCCCAACCAAAGTTTAATCTGAAAACAGCCAACTCCAGTTCAATGACAACAGCAAGTACTGTATGAAGACAAAAGGGAACAAACAAGATGAAAGAAAGACATTTCTGATTCAGCGTCTTACTCCACGAGCTCTGTGCTTCTGAACACCCAGATGGAAAGAACTGGGTGAACAGCCCACGCTGCCTTATGTGCCCAGCTCCCAACAAATCGGCAGCTGTTGCCACACTTGCTGACACGAGCTCAGATACTCACATGCACATTTATTCGCAGAGTTGTGCCAGGCGTCCATTGGTTCCTCTGCTTGTGCGGGACGCCTCTTCCACTCTGGTTTCTGTCTTCCGAGCGCCAGTCCCATGAGGGCTTATTTGCTCTGCTGTTACCGATAGGCCTGCAAGCAGCAGATAAGCAACAGCCTATTTAAATACGCCCAGCCCCACAAACCAACAAGGTTACAAAAGAAATGTCTAAAATCCAGAACTGAAATTTAAAGCCATTAATTATACCGGACAATTTGTAATTCAGAGAAAATAGTACCTTTGTTTTACGGTGGAAAAGAAACCAGGATAAGAATCATGAAAACAAGAGTCAGCAGGCCATGCTTATAACTGAATTCCCAGGGAGACCTCTGTTTGCTCACGGAATTTGCAAAAGGACACATTCCACTGTCTTCTGACTGTGAGAGTCAGATTATACCCTGTCCAGAACTCAAGATCTCTGTCCGCCGCAGGTCTCCCTCCATGTCTTCTGGCTCCCCTCATCCGCTCACGTGAATAGTCTCCGTCTGTCTCCATCAGTCTGTCCCTCTGCAGTCCATGTTCCTGCATGGATCTTCCTAAGCGCAACGGTTCCAACTCAATTCTCAGCACCGGCTTGCTTTCTTTTTGTGGCCCATAAGAGCTGACATTTCTCAGTTGTTCTAGAATTCTTTTCCATCTCACTCCAATTCACACTTCTACCACAGAAAAATTATTCATGCCTTCTGCTTAAGCGACAATGGTACAATTCCTCACTCTGTATCTTTAGTCTAAACCTCTCTTAAGCTTCTGACACACACATATAGCCTATTTAATATATATGTATATGTTAATATACATATATATATATTTGATCCAAATATATATTTATATTTATATATATATTTGATCCAAATATATATATTTGGATCACACCTGGCAATGCTCAGGGGTTACTCCTGGCTCTGCACTCAGGAATTACTCCTGGCAGTGCTTGGGGGATCATATTGGATGCCAGGGATTGAACCCAGGTTGGCCGCATGCAAGGCAAATGCCCTACCCGCTGTGCTATCACTTCGCCGCCTATTTGATAACTTTAAGTCAATATCCTAAAGATAGATCAAATGAAAGTTTATTGGTTTATCTTTCCCAGGGGGAAACCCCCCTAGTCCTTATTTGTTTCCATGTGTATCAGTGGCATAACATCTAAGTCATTAAGCTAATTACTGGTAACTAATTTTGATGCTTCCTTCTCTTCAGTCTCTACCCCTACAGATACACTTCATACCAATCTGATCTTTACAAATTAAACTCTCAATCACTCTAACAGTTTCCCCTCCTCCCATCAGCTTTATCAGATACAATTTACAGATCCTAAAATCACTCACTATAAACATGCCATTCAATAATCTGGGGGTGGGGTGGGGGGGGCACACCCGGCAGTGCTTGGTGACAGTGCGTGCTGGGATGAGCGTGCGTGCGGGATGAGCGGCTGCCGGGAGGCGCGTGCGGGGCGGCGGGCGAGCGGGATGGCGTGCGTGCCGGGGATGGCGTGCGTGCGGGATGAGCGTGCGTGCTGGGATGAGCGTGCGTGCGGGCGGCGTGCGGGATGAGCGTGCGTGCTGGGATGACCGGGGCGTGGCGTGCATGCTGGGATCCAACTGGGCTAGCCATGGGCAAGGCAAGCACAACGTAACCCCTGCATTATCTTTCCAGACCTCCAATGTTTTTTTTAATAAATTTGGAGCTGTGAAACCACTACAGTTAAAATTACCTATTCCCTGGACCAGAGCGATAGCACAGCGGGTAGGGGCATTTGCCTTACGCGCGGCTGACCCGGGTTTGATTCCCCGGCATCCCATATGGTCCCCGAGCACTGCCCAGAGTAATTCCTGAGCAAAGAGCCAGGAGTAATCCCTGAGCATTGCCGGGTGTGACCCAAAAGAAAAAAAAAATTAACGTTTCCCAGCAATCACCATTTTCTCTACAGATTTGCCTTTTATAACATATCCTATAAATGGAATCAAATGACATGGGATTAATTGTGAGTGGTTTCTTTTACTTGGCATAATGTTTCTAAACTTCTTTCATGTTGTATCAGATACCATAACTTTGTTCCTTATTATCACTGAGTGGGTTGCCATTATAAGAATACATCCTGCTTTTCCCCCATTCACCAAATGACAGATATTTGGGTTGTTTCCAGTCTTTAGCTCTTGTGAGTTATATTGCTAGGAACATTCATGTACAAGCCATTATAGAGGCATATATTTTCACTTCTCCTGGTTATATTCTGAGGAGCAGAATCACTGGGTCAGATGGTACATTACATTTGTAAAACACCGTCAAACTTTTTTCCAAACTGGCTTCAAAAGCTCTTTAACTGGCCTCTCATCTTCCTCCCTTGCCACACTGAGACCTTGCATTTCCTGCTGCCAAACAATATATATGACAATTTCATCTCACTGTTTAAAATAATTTGATGATTCCTACTGGCTATGGGAATGGTTCTCAAATCTTAGCTTTCATTGAAAACAACCTTTGATTTTTAGGGTTCAGTTTCTGTAGGTAACAGACCAAGCGCCCTATAGACGGCACTGCATCCTATGGCACGAAGAGCTCTTACAACATTAAGGGGGCGGGGGACGAAGCACAGCGGGGGGGGCGTTGGCCTTGCACGCGGCTGATTCAGGCTGGATCCCGGCATCCCACATGGTCCCCCAAGCACTGCCGGGAGTAATTCTGAGTGAAGAGCCAGGAGTAACCCCTGAGCATTGCTGGGTGTGACCCAAAAAAGCAAAAAAAAAAAAAAGGGAGATGAAGGAATGTGGAAGAGATGGTCAGGGCACATACCCAAAGCGTGCCCGACCTGAGTTTGATTCCTGGCACCACATGGATCCCGAGACTCTGTGGGTGCAATCCTGGAGGCCCCCAGCACTGCCAGAGTAGCCTGGGTACCCTCTCACTGCATAGCCCGGGCAGCACGGCACCCTTAGGCCCTTGTACTCAACTGAGAGTCCAGTTAGCAGAGAACCACTGAGGGGCTCCCACACCTCCTGAGCACCCACTTAGGAGGCATCCTTCTCAACAACAGCAACTCTCCACCAAAAAGAAGGAAAAGTGCCTTAGGGGCTAGAGTGATAGTACAGTGGGTCAGGCACTTGCCTTGCATATAGCAGACCTAGGTTTGAGCTCCTGCATTCCATTAGGGTCCTCCACCTGCCCGAGCGAGTGATCCCGAGTGCAAAGCCAGGAGTAAATCCCAAATCAAAAACAAAAACAAAACAAAGAAAGCACTCCAGGGGCTGGAGTAATAGTACAAAGGGCAGAGCGATTGCCTTGCACATGGCCAACCCAGGTTTGATCCCTAGCATCCCATATGGTCCCCTGAGTGCCACCAGGAGTAATTAATTTCTGAGTGCAGAGCCAGGAGAAACCCCAGAGAACCACTGGGTGTGACCCAAAAATGCATAAAAAGGATGTAGTAGTAGTGGTGGTGGTAGTGGCAGTGGTGGTGGTGGTGGTGGTAGTGGTGGTGGTAGTAGTAGTAGTAGTAGTAGTAGTAGTAGTAGTAGTAGTAGTAGTAGTGGTAGTAAAAAGAGGCTAGAGTTTCAGAACTTAAGCATCCTGGAACTAGCTCACCTCTTAAATCCTATTTTTCCACCATTCTGCGTACCACTAGCAGTATCAGTGGGCAGTTTTTCTAACACATGATGTTTTTTCACATCTCTGGGCCATTTGCCTTTATGCCTCCATCTTTAATTGTCTTCCTTCTCCATCTCTGCCCCCTCGCCGTACCTAGAGTCAATTCTCATCAAAATGCTGGCTCCCTCTCTTCCATGCTATTGCCATGCTTCTACTCATGAATAAACTCATCTGCATTCAGTTTTGTATTTCACTTTCCTACAAAGTGTGAATTCCTCAAGAACATACATAATGAATGAGCAAATCAAATCAGTTAATTCTGTTTAGAATGAAATTGTACCCAATGTCAATGAGGGCATTATAAGATTCCTAAAACAATTTATTAAACAGCTGACCTAAAAGTTAAAGCCTCTTCAGATACGAAAGTGCGTCCGAATCTTTAGAATAGAAATCAACATATAATGCACAGATTCCTACAAAAGATTTTTTCAATCTGAAGCACTTCCTTAGTACTATCTCACGCTAAAATTTTTACAAAAGATCTTTTGAGAATTCATATATCACACATAGATCTCAGAAATGAATTCTATAGTCTAAAATATTATTGTCAACTATAACAATAAATAAATAAAAATAAAATATTCTTGTCATGGTATCAACAACCCCGAAGAAACTCTCTACAGCGACCCTCAAGATGCAGCCCTTGGAGCAGGTTGTTTCTGTAACCTACCGCGCTTTATCCTTGCTTCCTTAATCTCCTCACAGAGTTTGTTAAACTCTGGATCAAGTTCAGCAGCAATAATGGCATGTGCAGTGTCCTTCAGGGTACAAGCCCGGTGCCTAATTATCTTATCTGTTAAAAAAAGTCGACATATGTGTATTACAGATTAAACTAAAACAAATTAACAGCATTCTTTAAAAAAGTTAAACAAATACAAACTTAATAAATTAAGAAGTAAAAAACAAATTTTCAGGCCGGGGTACCCGAGGGGGAGGTTTTTTTTTTTTACCCACCCACCCCCCCCCGTCACCCCCCCCCCCCAAACCCCGACACCCCACTGATTTAAACAAGAGAAACCCGACCACCACAGAAAAAAGGCAACAAAAATGCATTTTTGATGAGAATGAAGTTCATTAAAATAACAGGAAAAGAAATACAATAACTCAATAAAGTTGTTAACCTTTCTAACAAAACCATTATTTCAAATATAAGGTTTCACTTTCATTTATCCTTGTGGGGAAAAGTATGATTTTCAAAAAAAAGTTCTTAAAACATTTAAAAGATTTGATATAAGCTCAGCAAGACAGTGGCCAGAGATAGTGACAATTCAGAAAATCTTGTTGATTCACCCTTGACACTTGAATCCTGTTATTCATCGATTTGCTCGGCGGGCGCCAGTAACATTCCTTGGACCCTATCACACGCCATATCATCAGCCGCGCGTGACCCTCCAAATTACCGAAATATTCTACCCCACCCCTCTGAGAGAGCCCCCAAGTAAGAGATAAGCGCCCGCATGGCAGAGCCTGGCAGCTGTCCGATGCGTGTTCAATATGCCAAATCCAGTAACAGAAATGTTTATTTTCTGAACCCGAAAGAGCCCTAATATGGCAGCAGTAAGAAAGGCAAACAAGCAGTGTCTGATAAATTTCACTGGCCATCTGGCTGCCAACGGAGGACGAAAATGACTGTCTGTACTTTCAATCCGCGGCATAATAGATTCACCACAAGTTAAAAAAAAAATCCATGAATGGGGCCAGAGTGATAGCACAGAGGGTAGGGCGTTTGCCTTGCACAAAGCCAGCCCGGGTTCGATCCCGGCATCCCATACGGTCCCCTGAGCACCGCCAGGGAGTAATTCATGAGTGCAGAGCCAGGAGAAACCCCTGAGCATTGCTGGGTGTGACTCAAAAAAAAAAGAGAAAAAAAAATTGTCAAAACTGTGTTGACCAATATAACATATTCTAATTAAAAGGGCAAAGGGCTGGGAGGCGGCACAGAAGTGAGAGTAATGCTTTGCCTGTGCACGACTCCACCCGGACCACCAGCCTGCATGGCCCCTGAAAGACACTAAGAAGGCCCTGGAGACACCTCCTGCCCAAGCACCACCTCGGGGCCCTACTGTACCCGCACTGCAGGGCCAGAGTGGCACCACAGCCTAAGGCCTGGGGCTCTGAGCGAAAAACCAAAAGGGGAGAAGGAGAAACACATTAAGATGCCGTGTTAAAGAACAAAAGATGGTATAGAAATTACAGTTACGCCAAGGAGGTGAACACAGGCACACTTCTTGGTAAACTCCAACTGAAACTGGCACTAAAAGAAATCTGTGCTTTACAATTAAACAGCAGCCCTGACACAAACGGAGAGTTAATAATCTCCACTGACTGTCGTCTAAGAATGCATTCACTGACCGTATTTAGAGAACTAGCTCCAACAAGCAATACAGAATAGATTCAGGGTGTGCGAAGGACAGGTTCAAACAGAGGTTGAGAAAAATATGAAGTGCGTGTTGTCCGTAGGCGTGGTGGTGATGGGTCTGGGGTTGTCTAGGAGAAACCTATTACATTCTAGAAACTCAGAAAGTGAACATAAGAAGAGAAACTGGCCAGACTCCCACGTAGCAAGCCAGAAAAAAATGCCATGACTTAATCAATGCCATTCCCTTATATGGGTTGTACTGGTCAATATAATTAGTGCCTGCTAAGGGAGCAGGTCTGGGGATGGGGGTGAGGGGGTGGGAAATGAGGGTCTCTAGTGGTGGTGTGGGCACACTGGTGGTGGGTGGGATTGGTGTTGAACGATGAATCTTTCTAACAACTGAACTGTGAAAAACTGTACTCTGTAAATCATGGTGTTTAAATCAAGTTTTTTTTTTTTTAAAAAAGGAAAACAGTAGCCCTTAGAAATATACAACCATCAGTTCATCATATCACTATCAAGACCTAGAACTCAAAGTCACAAAATGACATGTTCTTTCATCTCTAGATAAAACCAAAAAAAAGATAATGATATAACTATTTTCTTTAGAGGGGACCAGAGCAACAGCACAGCAGGTAAGGTGTGCCTTGCACGGCCGACATGGGTTTTTTTCTCTGGCATCCCATATGCCCCCAAGCTCTGCCAGGAGTAATTCCTGAGTGCACAACCAGGGGGTAACCCCTGAGCATTGCCAGTTGTGACCCAAAAGATATATATATATATATATATATATATATATATATATATATATATATATATATATATATATATATGTATATAATCTTTTCTTTATAATGCTATTAATGACTTATTATAAAGTCATTAATGGTTCAGGTGAAGTCTTACAAAAACAAGCATGGAGAGCTCAAAGGCAATCACTATCCTATTTTCTCCCCAATACAATTTTTTTCTAAAACAGCCAGCTGCACCAGGATCCATCTATGGTGACAGTTAACGGTCGTGAACAAAATAGGTAACCACGATCACGGAGTATTTTGGCCTGGTAAAGAGCATCTAAATTATCCCTCATCCACACAAACAACTAAACCCCTATCCCCCAAACTAAAAAAAGGAAAAAAAAAATCCCGAATACTATGATAATGAAAACAGCTATAGGATATCATTACTTAGATTGGGCAGGCCAGGAAAGAATCAGGAAGTGGTTACTTAACACACTGGAGAGCAGGTGAAAAATAATGGACTATACTATTTGCCAAACTTCTGTTCATGAAGGATGTTTGTCTGTAGATGCTGGTCTTTTACATACATACACACACACATATTCTCTCTCTCTCTCTCTCTCTCTCTCTCTCTCTCTCTCTCTCTCTCTCTCTCTCTCTCTCTCTCTCTCTCTCTCTCCCTGCCTCACACTACGGAGGCATACTCAGGGACCACGTGTTTCTAGAGACAGAACTGGTCTTGTGCAGGCCAGACATATACCCCAGCCCCTGAACTATCTTCCTGACCACCCCTTGCCCCCACCCTTATACAGTTTATCCTGGCAATAAACATAGAGTAACAGAGATCTTAGAGACTGGGACAAATTCTCTTCATTTCAATTCAATTCTGTGGAAGAGTTTTATAGAATATTTATTTCCTAATTGTTCAACACAATTAGCTAGTGAAGACATCTAAGCCTAATGTTTTCCTAGGGGGAAAGTTTTGAGCCATGATTACAATTTCTTTAATAAACAAAGCCTATATATTCGTGTATCTATTTCTTCTTTCATAAAGTTAGATATTATGGATCTTTAGAAGAACTTATCCAATCTACCTAAGTCAAATGTATTGGCACAGAGCCGTTCACAAGGTCCCTTAGGGTTCTCTTTAACGCCACCTCCTCTGTTCTTTTTTATTGGCAATTTATTGGGCGTGGCAATGATTTAATAAGAGGTATTTAGGCCTGGGGTGAACAACTTCATTATTCTGATCAGATGTACTAGAGATTTTTCTGTTGCTGATTTTTTTTGTGTATTAGCTCTGCCTCGTCTTTTTTAGGGGTGTTGGTGGCAGTGCTTGGGGGTTACAATGGTTTGTGCTCCAGGCTTATTCCCGGCAGTGCTCAGACCCTCCCTGCAGAACCAAGGGCTGAACCCAGCGTCCTGCAAGCATGCACTCTAGCCACTGAGCTATCTCCCTGGCCCATCTCTAGTTTTGGAAAAGAGATATTAAAGTCTCTAAATTTAATTTTAAAAAATTCTATTTCTTTTGCAGATCTTCTAAAAGAATATTTTTAATTGCACTGGCTTTGTTAACTTTTATTTCTATATAATTTACTTTTAAATGTTCCCAGATGATGCATTTCTCTTTCTGCTTCCGGGTTTCACTAGCTCTTGCTGTCCATTTTCTCAAACTGGGAGCTAAGCTCATGGATTTGAGACCTTGCTTTTCTTCTATGTAAGTGAGTTCGCTCTAAAGATGTCCCCAGGCACTTCACTAATACATTTTCACTTTATTTAGCTAAAAAAAATCCCTTTAGAATTCTAATTTTATTCAAGCATTATTTAGAAATGTGGTGTTCAATTTCCAAATGCTTTTTATTCAACTTTTTGCTATACCAGCATCTAATTTAATTTTACTGTGGTCAGAGAACATACTCAGTATAGTTTGACAAATTTAATGAGAATTCTTTGCAGCACAAAACTCTAACTTGGTAAATAACCCAGAACACTAGGAAAGAAAGCATACAACAGGCGCCAGAGAGATAGTACAGCTATCAGGGCACTTGCCTTGCACAGAGTCAATCCGGGTTTGATACCTGGCACCCAATATGGTCCCCAAGTCCCTCCAGGGTGATCCTGGAGTGCAGAGGCAGGAATTAGCTCTGCGCACAGCTGGTGTGTCCCAACCCCCCCCACCCCACCCCACATGTAACTGCTATCACTGGACAGGACTGTTCCACATTTTCCATATCTTTACCGATTTTCTATAGCTCTCTCCGGTGCTGAGAAGAACACTTAAAGCTCCAATTTAATTGAGTGATAGTACAGTGGGTAGGGCATTTGCCTTGCACACAGCCGACCCAGGTTCGATCACCAAAATTCCATATGTGCACCACCAGGAGTAATTCCTGACTGCAAAGCCAGGAGTAATCCCTGAGCACCACCAGGTATGACCCCAAAAAAAGCCTCCCCAAAAGAATTTTGAAGCTCTATTGTCAGAGGCATAATCATTTGAAATTGTTACAGCTACCTGACTATGGAACAATCAGTCTAATAATAATCTTTGGTATGATTTCTATTAGCCATTTCCATTTTCCTTGGATTGGTATTAGTATGGAATTACCTTCTTCACACAATGCTTTTTTTTTTTTTTACAACGCTTTTAACCCGTTTGTATCTTCATATTTAAAGAGTTCTCATTAGCATAGTTCATAGTGCACCAATCTCGGAATAACTTTCTGAAAGCTTCTGCCTTTATTTGGGATATTTAGGCCTGGGGATCAACCACTCTCTCTGCACTGGGCCAGAGTAAATAGCTCTGGCTTTGTAGGCCAATACTTGCTAAGTACTCACAGTTGCCTTAGCAACATACAGGCAATCATGGATAACAAATACACTAAAGAGCGTGGCTATGACTTAATAAGAGAAAACAAAATGTTTTCATTTAAAAAACTAGGCAGGCAGTTTCGCATTCTGATTTTAGTTTGCTGAACCCTAGTTTAAGCCTTTTTCCTTCTGTTTTGTTTTATCTGGAGGCGGGAGGCACAATTAGCCATGCTCAGCACGTACTCTTGGTTCTGTGCTCGGTTAGGTGTGTGGTGAAGATTATGAGACTGACGTGCTGC
The DNA here is from genome assembly GCA_021461705.1 of Cryptotis parvus. Lineage (NCBI taxonomy): Eukaryota > Metazoa > Chordata > Mammalia > Eulipotyphla > Soricidae > Cryptotis > Cryptotis parvus. Next base: position 11,951 of record JAJIBD010006232.1, read on the forward strand.
CTACTGCGCTAAGGAGGCAACTGTATGTGGTGAAGATTAAACCAAGGCTGGCAACCTGCAAGGCAAATGCCTTTCTTGTGAGTAGCAGTAATGGCTATTAAAAAAAAATTGATGAGAACTTACAAAATTAACAGAAGCACTGATTTTCTTAAAACAACAATTGTAATATGTCAGTGTTCCTTCTGAATTTTCACAAACAGAACACTACAAGCAGTGTTGGAATTTTTTTCAATAAAAGTATTAGAAAAGATTAAAATATTAGGAAAAATTAGTCTTTGAAGAAAAGAATATATATATATGTTTTTTTTTTTTTTGGGTCACACCCGGCAACGCTCAAGGGTTACTCCGGGCTCTGAACTCAGGGAATTACTCCTGGCGGTGCTCAGGGGACCATATGGGATACTGGGGATCAAACCCCGCACAGGCCGGCACAAGCAAACACCCTACCCGCTGGGTTATCGCTCCGGCCCCGAAAAGAATATTTATTATCATATAAATTTCTCTGTGCCTTTACCAAAGGTCACTGAAGGAAACAGGTCAGCTGAGGCTGAATAGAACACATTTCCTAGCAAGGCAGCTTACCCCTACTAGATGCGAACCGGAAAGCTTTCGCTAGTGGCATTTAGTTCATTCTCCTCCTGAGTGGCATACATTATGATTTCTAGAGTACAACCTTTCTCAGGCTGTCTAGAAGTAATCTAAGACACCGGTGAAAGGTATTAGACTTTGGTGGTCACAGGGTGTAGTAATTTCTTACCTCTCTACCATAAATGTTAATACTACTATAACGATGTTGCCCTAAACCATACTAATCTTTAAAATCCATGATAAATTAATTAACTTAGAACTTATTGGTATTGAAGGCGAGGTAGGGGCGGGAAACCGGGAACATTGGTTGTGGAAAATGAACACTGGTGAAGGGACAGGCGATGAAACACTGTAGACTGAAACCCAATCATGAACAACTTTGTAACTGTATCTCACTGTGATTCAATAGGAAGGGCCGGATCGGAAGGAGGGAGGGAAGGAGGAAGGGGAGGAAGAGGCGAGTGGGCAGGCAAAAGAAAAAAATAACTTTCTGGCATTAAAGAAAACTGATACTTTGGTTTTGGGGGTCTCACCCAGCAGTTCTCAGGCCTTACTCTTGGCTCTGCACTCAGGAGTTGTGCTCAGGAAATCACGTGTGGTGCCACAGGTCAGAGCACGGTTGGCTGTATCCAAGGCAAGTATTTTACCTGCTGTACTATATCTCTGGTCCAATTTTACACTGTCTACAGAAATTTTTTCTTGTATATAATCTATATCTATGTAAAAATTTGATAAAAAGTTAAAAAAAAGTACCACTCCCTGTAGAGGTAATAAAAGCGTCACTAATCGGAAACTGGGACGACACCGCTGTGTTTCCTACAGAAGGGGGCTCCTCAGAAGCCCCCTCTTACGCTGCTGCATCAAGCAGAGTCCTCTTCACTGCTCTGCCTCAGTGACTCCAATACTGTCTCTTGCATGTTTCCTATCATATCCAGAGCCTTATATGCAACAACTATATACAGTATTTATAACTATGTATCACAGGTAACCCCCACTAGCACATCTAGAATTAAATTTAGCCTCCTGTCCATAACCTGTTCTGCTGGTTCAGTTAGATTCCTAAATACCCATACCAAAACTGGGTGGTCATTCAATTTGGGTGACCGTTACAATTTAACTTATTTTTTTTTTTCTTTTGGGGCCACACCTGGCCATGCTCAGGGGTTACTCGTGGCTCTGCACTCAGGAATTACCCTTGGTGGTGCTCAGGGAACTCGAGTCCAGCTCAGCCAGGGGCAAGGCAAATGCCCTACCCACTGTACTACAGCTCCACTCCATACCACGATTAACCCTTACTTGGTTTTCCAATCTCCATTCCCTTACCCTCTACCCCCAAATTTTTACTGCCTATAATAATAATATGCTCTAAAATGAAAATCACATCATCTTCTGATTCAAAGCCATCTAATGGTTCTTATATCTACACCCTTAATCTGAGTCCTGACATGGGATCCCAAGAATAAGGGACTGAAACCAAGACATCTATTTATTTGCAGAGTTCTCGCTAAGTAGGGGTAAGCATCTTATTAGCCCCAACAGTTTTATTTTTACTTTTTGGGTCACACCCGGCAGCGCTCAGGGGTTACTCCTGATTCTGCACTCAGGAATAACTCCTGGCAGTGCTCAGGGGACCATATGGGATGCCGGGGATCGAACCCGGGTTGGCTCCGTGCAAGGCAAACACCCTCCCCGCTGGACTATCGTCTGGCCCCTTGCCTCTGCTTCCCTCTGCCTAGATTAACAGCCCTTCCTAATTTTGCACGCCTCCAGGTCCCCCGCTGCTCTACCCCCTGCTGAGCTATTTCTACTTCAGAGCTGCTACCGCTGCATTGTAACCATATGCTGCCACCTTAAGACAAAATTCATAACTACCACCTCTAAACCCAGCGATCCACTGTAACAACCAGTAATTAAATACATGCATCATCCTTATGAAACAGTGGTCTTGAGGTTGCAAAGACCAGCTTACTTATTTCTGTTAAATAACTTATTTCTGTTATAACTTATTTCACAGTTATAATCGAACTGTGCCCACCATCCCAGAATTCAAATAATCCCCATCCCTCAGGATGTGGCTGTATATGGAACAAAGTCTATACAGAAACCTTCAAGTAGAAAGATCGCAAGCCCCTAACCCAATGTGACCCCTATCTCTTCTACTTCCTTCCTCTTTTTGGGGAGGCTTGAGGCCACTCCTGGGTAGTGCTCGGGCACTAGGGGCGCTGCTCGCGGACCCTGGACCTCCTGCACTAAGCCCATGGCGCCGCTTCTCCAGTCCTTGAACTGGCATCAAAAAAAAGACATATAGAAGACAATTAAAAAAACATAAAAAAAAGGCCAAGGGAAGAGATTCCAGAAGAAACCAAACCTAAAAACTCCCTTCATTTTCCAAAACAATGACTTGATAGCCATGGTTTAAGTCATCCCATCTAAGGGACATGTCTGCAGCCCTAGCAAATGAAACAGTGAGAGGGCGCAATGTGTGCTCGGTCATTACTCACTGTGCGTTACTGAACCTTAGATCAAAGTTACTTAAAGAGGCAAGATACCATCATTTGTGTATTTCCATCAGCCAGATCAGTAATTAGCACAACATATACATAAAACTAACAAAATAAGATGGTTTCGGCCAAAATAGCCTGAGGGATAAAAAAAAAAATAGGGTGAAAAAGGGAATTTTGCTTCTGCTAAGCATCTGGTACAAAATACAAGAGCGGGCGGCGGGGCAACATACCAGAGATGAGGCTTCAGCAGAATTAACTCAACAGTGGTCTGTGTATGAAGTCACGGGTGCAGAACACCACGGCATGTTTTACATATGCTTTACATATGCATGTCATATACAACACACAGAATGGGTCCTGATTACTTACTTACATGTTCACAGGCTAATAGCTGAGAGAAAATCAAGTATCTGACATTGATTACTTTTTAAACTCTGTCAAATTCTCGTAGCTACGAATATAATTTCTATCCATATCATTCTAAAGAATCTGAATATACACCAAGGAAACAAGTCCAGCTTTCCAAATGCTGCCTTTCGTCTTTCATGGAAATGTGCGCCTTAGCTCTCAAACAGCTAGCATTCTGCAAAACACAGCACCGTCGCTTACCAAGACTCCAGAACTCGACAAAGTAATATTTTTTAGAGTGTTTGGATCACACCCCGTGGCGCTGGGGTCACTACAGCCTCTGTACTCAGGAATTACTCCTGGCAGTACTCCAGTACCACCGGGACGCTGGGACCGAACCCTGAAAGCGCCTTACCCACTGTCCTACCTCTCCAGCCCCGAGCACACACCTTTCATGTCAGTTACACTTAATACACAACAGAGGCTGAGGCTGTTTTTCAAATATACCAAGTGGTTCTGTTGTTAGGAAAACTACGTGCCTCCCGACTAAACATAGGAAATAATCTGAGTACAGATGAAAATGGTCTTTTAATTAAAAACCTTTTTTGTAATAGAAGTTATAAAAAAGGAGAGTTAAGTGTACTTTGTCAATCCAAACTATGGAAAAGTACCATATACTTTGATTATACAGTTGTAGTGCACAGTATTACATCAGTATGCAACAGAAAACACTGTCACTCTCTTTACAATAGGAATAAGATCAAGTGATTAATAGTTAGCTACTAGGGGCTGGAGGGTGGGGTGTGGACTGATCTCAAGTGGTTTCTAAGTATTCAAATTCTTTTTCTTTTTACTAGCTTTCCTTAAACATGCTCCAAACTAGGATTTCTTTTAAATGAGTTTGGGCTTTAGGGAGGTAACACCTGGCCGTGTGCAGTGGCAATTCCGATTCAGTGCTCGTGGACGACTTGGGCAGTGCCTGGGGAAGCAGTGCCGGACTCAAAGCCAGGCCTCCTCCACGGGAAGCATGTGCTCCAGCCCACTGAGCCGTACCTGACCCTGAGACTAAGTTTAAACTACGGTCTGGGGAATATAATAAGCACTCAACATAAAAGGTCATCCTAAAGTAAACACGCAGTACCCCACTAGGGAACCAATTCACAAAAATTCAGAGCAAATTTCTATTAATAATAAAGATAACAATAAAAATACCAAAACCCTCTGGGAAATAGATCCAAGTGTAATAGCTTTCTCCCTAGTACTGCTAGTGTGGTCCTGGGCTCTCAAGCATGGTGGTACAGCACATGCCTACTACATGTGAGGCTCCGAGTTGGAACCATGGCACTGTCCTGAACTCCACGTGCTGCAGCCCGGCTGACCCCTAAGCACTGTACCACTTCCAGCCACACTAGGAGAGGCACGTGCTCCTCCAACACCTGCCACACACCATTGTGGACCTCCGTATTTTTCAAAATTTTAAGATGCTTCTACATTAAAGAAGGCAATTCACTCACAGGGAATTCCTACACTAACAGAGGCTCAGATGTTGTTGGCACAAGTAAAATAATTTTGTGACAAAATTTTAATACAAATGAAAAGCTTTAAAAGGGTGAGAGAGGGTCAGAGCGATAGAACAGAGGGTAGGGTGTTTCACATGACCCACCAATTCCACTCCTGGCACAATACCCCACTGACCCAAAAGCTATTTTATGGTTTATTTTAAAAAGCATAAAATAGAAAAGACATCTGGCACTATATAAATAAATAGCCAACATATAGGAAGAGCACAAATACTCAAGAGCAGATGACTGGATAAAGAAACTATGGAATATGGCGCAGCCTTAAGAAAAGATAAAGTCAGGCAATTTGCTGCAATGCAGGTAGATCTAGAGAGGATCTAGAGAGATTGAGTGAAATCAGCCAGACAGAAAGAACAAACTCAGAATGATCCCTCTCACAGGTGGGATTTAAAGAAACCTTGTAGGGGAATAAGGACGCCCAATGGCAGCAGAAATGAAGAGCTGGCGGGCTGGTCTTCAGCAGGAAGCCTGGCATGGGGCAGGGAGTGAGGGGAGGCAGGGAAGGGAATGGAGGAGGGGAAAAGCGCCTGCCCAGAGGCAATCTGGGGGGTGGGGAGGGAACCTGGGGACGGACGGCCGAGGCCACCGCACTGGTGAAGGGGATGATGTTGGAACAATATATGACTGACACTTAAGGTAAATGTCTTGGCAACTCGTGATTCACAATGATTCCATTTTACATTATATCCCCGGATATAATGTAACAGCATTAGGATAAATTCCTCTTCGTGCACAGCAGGCATGTAATACCATGCCAACTATTTTCTATACGATCCGCAAAGAAATCTTGTTCAGTGTTTCCTTACCTCCTGGGTCTTTATCTGGATTATACTCCAAAGCATTGCTACAGATGAGGTCAATATCCTTCAGGAAATCTTTAGCAGTCAGATAATTATGTTTATCAATTTTAGTTATAACTGTTGATAAATCCATTGGTTCTTTATGACCTCAAGATAATCTGAAACCTAAAGACAGGATATTTTTTGTGAAAATTACTCATTTTTCAAATTAAATTCACAGAAACACAAAATCTATTTATTTAGAAATTAAAAATAAATATTTAAGAAATGGTTAGAGACAAAATAGGACAGATTATAGATAAGGAGAAAATCTATGCTACTGATATTCTGATGCCATATTTTCCATGAAAAGCTTCAGTGTCAGTGTCTCTGAGTTAATTCTAGAATGTGTCAGCTTGAAACAGGAGCTGGTTATGTTGGATCCTGTTTTCCTAATACTTTGGTCACAACTAAAAAGAGAAATGTATGGGCAAAAGCACCCCATGTACATAAACAAATATGTCCTCAAGAAAAAATTTTGAAGAGATACAGTAAAAGAAACATAGTATTCATATTTCTACGGAAGTTCTTCAAGAACTTGACAAAAAGTATAAAATGAAATACCACATTTCCATTTCTTAGGGTGAATCATTTCATGGAAAGTGTTTCTGCTCCTTTGGAGTCATTACAAACATTCTGAGTCAATTATACAACAACAAAAATGTTACTGCTTTCATGACTCATTAAAAATTTGGATCTATCCTTAAGCCTAATTCAATTTACAAGCAAGAAAATAATTTTGCTGTGTGCTGATTTACTGGGAGATAACCCCAAAGAGACACGATTTTCCCAACAACTGCGTGTTTTTTATCAGGTGACCAATGAACGATGCTTTACCTACCTAGATTATCATTGCCTTCCCCCATGCAAATTTCATGACAAGTAATTTAGTCTAATACAGAACAAAAACCTTAGTAATGTTCAATTCAGGGCCAGATTTTGAAGGGAAGCTTCTTTGAAGCTATAGACTGGTTTTTTAGCCATAGCACAAGGCACTGATATATAAAAGACTGATTAGAGGCAAGTTCTTATTAATTAAAAAAACATTTCAGAGTCCCATACCCAATTGGAAATAAAATGTAACACTGAATTGATCAAGTAAATCACACATGCCATTATTCCACTGGGGGTGGGAGGTGCCAGGGAGGGAATATAAGGTAGCCATGATGTAACGAATGGGAGCTTAGAATTTTGAGACATTTTCATTTCCCAAAGAACCTTAGTTTTCTATGGCTGCAAGATGAGAAAAGTAATAAAGACCTTGCAAAGTCACGAAAGGACCAAATGGATAAAACTATGTGTTGTAGATAATTATGCAAATGACAGCCCCTTTATCCTAATAAGGGAGGTACTAATATTTTCAGATTTGCTGGGGGCATAAACACAGAAGTAATGGTTCCAGAGGAATCTGCCTGCATCAAAAAGTACACATTTCACAACAAGGACGCAACACTAAAACTCTAATCATCTCATGATTAAAAACCTTTTCAAAAACAAAGGAAAAAGTCAAACTAAGAACATCAACGCTGTTCAAACATGGAGTCTGAACTTTGTAATAAGGTGGCCAGCAAAGAATGCTTTATGTTCATCCACATACTACATTATCCCAGGATAAAGAACAAAACTAAAAATGTCCTCTCCACCATTATAACATGTTCCAAATGGAAAATTTCTTTTCTTTTATCACAAACCATGCTCCCACAAGGACACAAAACAACACACATAGAAAGTGAGAAATTTTCCACTGGGAGCAGAGAAAATCCTTGGGAAAATAGTAATTTCCGTGCACTAGATAGACTTCACTTCAAAGGGAGTGCTGTTGTAGACATTTCAAGAAATGAAAGGCAAAAGAAATGTCCAGCTTCTCAATGGTGTCAATGAAGAAATATACATAATTTGGGAAATACCAATACAAGTTGGTATCAATAGGCCAATACCAAGAGAATTTTCTGAGAAAAGGATTTATCCTGGAATAAAAATAGTGGAGTGTGGACATTTCACTAGAGCAATTTTTCATCCTCTTATTAAACTGAAGAATCAGAGCTCACAAAGATCAATCAAGAGGACATGTACAAATTGGTCGCTAATTTCATACGAAAGTCACCAGGCATTTGCTGATGACGTCAGTAGTTATCACATGGATTTAAATTATACAGGCTAGCGGTAATATTCATCCATGCCTTTGGTTTTTTTTTTCCTTCCAAAAAAAGATGTCAATATTTTTTTTTTCTTTTAGCCAGTTCAACTTCACTGTTTGCACACTACTGAAACAAGACCTCTTCAATATCCACCGGTTTGCTGAAGATGTTAAAGCGCTTGTCTGTGGCCAGCCTCTTGGTAACGTCTCTGAGAAACAACCGCAGCTCTCTCAACGTATTTTCCTCCTGGTCCTCCATCCGATTTTTTTTCTGATTCTGATAGCTGACGAGGTGGAGAAGGTAACGCAAGAGGAAGCACTTCCATAGCACAAAGAGCTAAAGGAAAAAGAGGAAATGTTCAGGGTCCAGCACAGTCCAAAACTTCAATTGCATTTCTTGTATTATCTCAAAATCTTTCTTTTAAGGAAAGAAAAACTCCAAATATATGTGAATATGAAAATCAATGGGGCCGGAGCGATAGCCCAGCGGTAGGGCGTTTGCCTTGCATGCTGCCGGCCCATGCTGACCTAGGGTTCGATCCCTGGCATCCCATATGGTTCCCGAGCACCACCAGGAGTAATTCCTGAGTGCAGAACCAGGAGTAACCCCTGAGCGTCGCCGGGTGTGACCCAAGAAAGCAAAAAAAAAAAAAAAAAAAAGAAAGAAAGAAAATCAAGCATGTAAAATTTTGAATGAAAACCAGAAGTACAATAGGGAAAATCTTTTATAAAATAACTCACAATAGAACTTCAATGACCAAATAAAATTTTAAATAATCTAATATTAAAGTAGTATTTATTCACAATTTATAAAAAAAAATTACTTGCTTAGTTCAACTTTGCTTAAATATAGCTTCTTCACAAAGGGACATACATGATAACCCCTAAATGTATGTATTGCAAGTCACAATGTGTAAGAGAAGGGAAGAGGAAGAAGGAGAAGGAAGAAGAAATAAAAAAGGAGAAAGAAGGAAAAAAGGAGGAGAAAGGAGAAAGAAGAAGGAGGAAGAAGAAGGAAGAAGGAGGAAGAAGAAAGAGGAAAAGGGAGGAAGAAGGAAAGAAGGAAAACTCCAAGAAAAAGGGCATTATTTAATGAGTTATCTTCACCCACTTTCCTAAGGACTTTAGGAACTTTACCAGAGTGTTTCCTCCGTGGTGGAGCCATGGATGCCTGATGGAGAATTAATTCTTGGAAAAATTTTCTTCTGTCTTCTTCAATAGGCCTTTGAATGTACAAGACTTCTTCATATTGTATTCTAAAGATACATTTGACCTACACATATACATACACAAAACATTAGAGAATTAAAAGCAAAATATTATATTATAATTTAATTCACTTCCAATACGGTTTTCAATGTTGACTGAATATTCATATGGGGTTGACATTAACTTAGTCGTAGGGCTATACAAATAAGAGCTTCAACCACATGAAATAAATGAGAAGCTCTGAGGTATGATTCAATTGTCCAAGTCATAAGTTAGTTATTGCAACCAGGAGAGTTAGCAGATAATGGCAAGAAAGGAGCTGGAGTGATAATACAGCGAGTAGGGCATTTGCCTTGCACGCAGTGACCTGGGTTCAATCTCCAGCATCCACGGTCCCCGAGCACCGCCAGGGAGTAATTCCTGTGTGCAGAGCCAGAAGTAACCCCTGAGCTTTGCCAGGTGTTACTTCAAGCTTTAAAAAGCTTTAAAAAAAAAGACAAAAGGAAAAGAAAATGAATTACAAAGTGTTTTTTCCCCTTTAGGTTTGGGGACCTCGCTCAGGCAGTGCTCAGGGCTTACTTCAGGCTCTACACTCAGGGATCGCACCTGGGTCAGCCACCTGCAAGGGAAGCACCGAACCTGATATGCTATCTCTGGCCCCTACAAAACATTTTATGTTTAGCTATTTTCAATCAACATAAGGGACATTTCCAGTAATTTATATTCCCATCCATAATCCTTAATTATCTCACATTATCCCTCTGAAAAATTACAATAAAACTAGAGACATTCTCTTTAATTCCTTTTAATTCTCTTTAATTAGAGAATCACTGAAAATCTAACCTTGGAAAGTGGCTACTAAGTTATGCAGGTTCAGCCCATTCTTCCCAATCAATTTCGAGGGCATCCCTGCTTTATGTAACTAAAGTAGTACCAAACATTTTATAGTTGGGATTTCCAAAAAACCCACATACATTGTGTCATGCCAATAACTTTATCATTATCCACATTCATAGCTGAAGAAAACGCATACTCTAACTTCAAGAGGAGGTGGGGCGTGGGGGTGTTTCTGGACCCCACTCTGAGGGTCAGGACTGACTCCTGGAAATGCACACAGGTAAAAGGATGGGTGTTGGAACATTGTATAACTGAAACTCAACCATGAACAACTTTGCAACTGTATTTCTTGTGGTGATTCAATTTAAAAAAATAAAGATTTCAAATAAGTTAATGGTGGAATTTACATGGTTTATAGTCTCAATATAACATGGAAAAATGACTATCAAACCAGTTCATACCTCCTCAGGCAGTTCACTGTACATGGTTTCAGAGGTAGACAGTAACAATATAGGTGAAAACGACGGGATGTCCTGCAGCAACGTCAGGAAGGTTGCTCTCACGGTCTCACTGACTGCTTCCCACCAATCACCAATGTGAGGCATGTAAACAATACTAGGTACTGTTCTTCGAGCTTCACGAAAAATCTAAATAAGAAAAAAATGGCATTAGTTATTCAAATTGATATTGTCCTAGGCTACCTGGTATCTCTACACATATTACTATGATTTTCACGCCCGATAGTCAAATGAAGGTATGATTCACAGAGCTGACATTCAGCTGGTATCTACCCTCAGCACCTGAGAAAGAGGCATTTTTCCACTTCATGCTTTATATTACATATGTTTAGAGCATAAGGCATTAAGCTTCTTCACTGACCTAGCACGTGCATTTTACAGCGAGATCCTACATGATGCATAAAGAGGTAAGCGTGCACTGCTCCCCTTCTATGTCGAGTGTCAGCACACATTACACAGGACAGTTCACATGTGCATACACACGGCCTAAATCACCCAATTAAATGAATATTTTATCAAAGATTAACTTAAAACCCCCTGAACTTAAAATTTATGAACTATCTGTCAAACCCTCATTCACCTCCACTGTCCTAATTTAATCTTCTATAGTCACAGAATACCCCTGTTTCTCCAAAGAACAATAAAACAGCAAAGAGCCCTGAGACACTTCCATTGTGAGAATGTACAAAAAGTTTTCCCTGATGTCAGAATTCTAACCATAGCTTCAATCGTCCTCTGCCAACAGATACTAGTAATGATCAGGTGGACAAATTCTGCTAGGCAAAACAGAACAACAAACCTTTACAAAAACATCAGCAACAGTTAAATAATCTAGCAAGAAAGCCTTACATGTTAATATAACTTTCCTTCAATACTTTTAATAAGTTTAGGAATAAAAGTGAACTATCTTGACGCTGAATCTAATTTGATAATTCTATCTATAAAATTCTCTACTACTCTCCTATATATTCCTTATGGGGGTGGTGGTTACAACGGAAATGGTTAGGGTTTAACTCCGGGCTCTGTGCTCAGGGATCACTTTCGATAGTTTAGGGAGACAGAGGCTGAACCTGGGTCAGCTACATGCAAGGCAAAGGCCCTACCCACTGTGTTATTTCTTTAGCCCAACTATCTCATCATTTAAACACATTTCATCAATCTGCATTATGTGCAAGTTATAGAAATAAGAATCTAGTGTTGTAAATGAATAGGATTATCATAAATATTTCTTAAAAAGCAAGAGAGCACAATTTCTAGTTTCTGGAGGAATGTCCATATTTTTTTCCCCAAAAGGCCAGCAATACTAATCCTGGGAATATACCCTGGGAGGCCAAAAACACACAGCAGAAACACCATCTGCACTTTTATGTTCATAGCAGCACTATTCACAATAGCCAGACTCTGGAAACAACCAGAGTGCCCAGTACAGATGACTGGATAAAGAAACTGTGGTACGATGACAATGGAATACTACGCAGCTGTTAGGAAAACCAAAGTTATGAAATTCGCCTATAGATGGATGGATATGGAGAGAATCACGATGAGTGAAATTAGTCAGAGGGCAAAGGACAGATATAGAATGACTGTATTTATTTGCGGGATATAAAAAAAAATAGTATGATGTCAATATCCAAGGTCAGGCAAAACACGGAACAGGAGGTCTTGTCAGTGGGTGGAATCTACCACAAGTGTGTGGGATTCAGAAGTTAGGTAAGACAGAGAAAGGAACAATGTGCTAATAATTGTTGGAAATGATAATACCAGACTAGAAGTGAACATTGAATATAGACAAAGGGATATACATGATAACCTCTAAATGTATGCATTGCAAGCCACAATGTGTAAGAGAAGCGAGAGAGAGAGAGAAAAAGAGAGAGAAAGAGAGAGGGGGGAGAGAGAGAAGTGTCTCAGGCCAGGGGAGGGAAGAGGGAATCAGGGACATTGGTGGTGGGATATGGACACTGGTGGAGGGTAGGTGCTGGAACACTGCATGACTGAAACCCAAACATGAACATCTTTGCAACTGTATATCCCACGGCGGTATCACTTGATCACTTGAATCACTTGAATCCGTTATTCATCGATTTGCTCGAGCGGGCGCCAGTAACATTTCCATTGGACCCTATCAAGTGCCAATGTAGCCCAATGGCATCTGGTTGATTCAGGAATCAACCCACGGTGGTATAATAAAAAAATTGATAAAAAAAGAGAGCAGTTTTTATTTACTGAGTAAAAATATAGTTGAAAAAATGGTATGTCTTGTAGCAATGTCAGAAAAGTTGATCTCAGTTTTCACTTACCGCTTGCATGTCAAACTGCTACCACACTTACATACGGTGTTTTTTAATACTATATTTTACAGTGTAAAATAAAACACACTGCCAATTTATAGTAGCAGACCTTATGACAGATGCTCAAATAAAAATTCTCTCCCAAATTAGAAAAGTACATCTAAGGATCATTCACATCAGAAATAGGATCTCCTCCTTTCCTTTCTTTAACATTTGAAAATCCACCAATCCTGAATTGTTTTACAGTAGAACTCGCTCGGGACCTTCAAATTTTGACCTTTTTACAAACACACATTCTCTTCTTTCTTTTCTTATAAATCCAAGCTTTAGTTTTTCCAAATTTCTTGTAGAAGAGTCATGAGAGGAAAAAGAGCACAAATTGGCATAGGGAACAAATCACACAGGAACACAGAGGAGCCAAGGCATTTGATTACAACCAAGAACAATAAGCGCTGTAATCATCACCCAAAGCCACACTTTGTGTGAAAAACATTCACCTGCTTCCGATTACTTCCACTCTGTATGGTAAAAACTACTAAGTCCACAGGCTAAGAAAGATAATTATGCAACAGGAGGCCACAGCTTACAAAGAAATGGCTTTAGGAAAATAACTACCTCATTCAGCCCATGAAAGTTATCACAACCTGTCGAGAATGTTCAGAAAACGGAACATACCAAAATAATGAAATAGTGCCTTTTAATTTAGTAGTACAGGCGTACTAAGAATGTGTACAAGAACATTTAACTGCTAAAAGTTTCAAAGAGTATGGGGGAAGCAAAAAGAAGGATCGCGGAAAAACCAGCTCCCCACAGTCAGGGATCAGGACGCAGTTTGGTGAGTGGGTTCCACCTCCAGCTTACCGGCAAATCCACTGGGCATATATAGCTTTGACCCCAGCTATACCTACACCACTAGGTATAGCTCAACGACAAATAAAATTTAAAAAGCAAAAAACTGCTTTACAGAGAGATGCTTCCGGTCCCTGAACCAGGCTCGTCTACTGGGGCACCCGGAGAGGGATGGGTGAGCTCCCGGAGCCCATCCCAATAGAGAGCCCCAGTAGCTGAAAACCTCCACACTCCACAATCACCGCCATGTTCAAGGACAGACTCCACTGCCAACAAGAGCTCCACCCAGGAATTAACCTGCTGAAACACTCAGGGATGCGGGCTATGTGACGGAAGTCTCCAGGCTTCACGGAGTGGGGGTGGGCTCCCTCCCCCATCTCCCTGTTCTTCCGGAAGGCCAGTCCTACCCATGCCGCAAGCCAGTTGAAAATTTAACTGCAACTTTATCACCCATTTTTAAAATTTTGGCATTCCTGGACATCTCAAGCTCTACAATGCTGATATAACAAGAAGCACAACCGTATTTAGGGGGATGCAAAATAGAAGCCAACCAATAACAAAATATAAAGACACAAAGCCTATCCTATACCAGCAATTTCTTATACAAGGGTTTAATGGCTCCATGGTGAGATTGAGCAATCCTCACTTTCTTCTAAGAAGACTCTCTTGATCATTTTTAGCAAATTTCTATAACAAGCAATAAAAAAATAAATTGCTGACAGTCTGCTATAGGGGCAGACTTTAGCAGTGGTTGGGAGAGTTGGAAATAATGGCGGTGGGAAGTTGCAATGGTGGCAGTACTGAATGTCTGTAACAAATTAATACAAACAACTTTGCTAAAAATATTGAGCAGAAGCCCACTGTTCAATAAGCGAAAGCAGTAACACAGATGGCCCAATTTGCACTAACAGCTCAGCAAATAGGTCATGACTTTAGAAGCACCATTACGATATATGTTGTAATTAGCAATATAAATTCAATTAATTATTGCCTGCTAAGGGAGCCGGCTTGGGGGTGGGTGAGAAACTGGGGGCTTTGGGGCGGTAAGGGCACACTGGTGGTGGGGACTGGCATTGGGATATTGGATACCTGAAGCAACTGTACTGTGAACAACCTTGTAAATCATAGTCTCTAAATAAAATTAAAAAATTAAACAAAAAATCACTTTATAATCAGAAGTTAAAATAATGTAGTATGGTACAATATTTTAAACTTATTTCCCAGGCTGGTCTAGATATGAGCATCACCAAACGTAAAAGAACTGAGAATCTTGTCCTATTCTTTTCATCTTTTTTATTCCAATCCTCTAAAAATTAACAAACTGACTATCACATTCTATGAACCTTTTCATTTCCAAAGACTTTTGGACATAAATGAGATTTCTTAAAATTACATACAAAAAACCAAAAAGGGGGCTAAAAAAATGTCTAAGACAAATATAAAGACCTGAAAGGTTAAGGCTCTGGTTTGTGAACAAATAATAAATAATACCTGAAATGAGAATTAACCAAATGCAATACTAAAATTCAGGGAATATTTCTGAGTTTCTTCTCACAAGGCAATTACAAGAAAACAATTTTTGATTCTAGGGAAAAAAAAAAAGCATAATTGAAACAAGTCTTCTTAGCTATTATGTAGTAATATGCTTCATAATATTAAAATACACTTCACAATGTTAAAATAAACTTTAAGATTTCCTTTTTTTGCTTTTTTGGGTCACATCCGGCGATGCTCAGGGGTTACTCCTATCTCTGCACTCAGGAATTACTCCTTGTGGGGCTCGGGGGACCATAGGGGTTGCCAGGGATTTAATCCAGGTTGGCCATGTGCAAGGCAAACATCACACCCCACACCCCGCCACTATACTATTGCTCCGGCCCCTTGAATTTCCTTTATCTATTAAATCTGTTCTAATTCTCCAGTTTTTATAGCAAAAAATAAAAATTAGTCTGAAAAAGAGCTGTAAGATTTTAGGAAAATGTGAAATCCCATTATAATTTTTCTATATGAAGAAACAGTTTTTAGGCATTTGCTGGTAACTTTTAAAGCTGTGGCATAAGATACAATCTTGGAAGTCAAATACCCACATAATTCGGGGGTGTTAGTGAAGCGGCAAGTGTCTTAGGAACTAGTGATGCCATTTGATAACTAGAAAAATGCTCACCTATAGGGTGTCTTGGATTGGTGGGTGTGCAAGGTGTAGTAGAAAACAGAGGGAACTGTTATAGAGAAAAGACAGTGGCCGAATTACTGAACCAACCGTTCCACAACTCCTCTGACAGGACCAGCACTCTTGCACAAGTGAAGAGAACAGACACCAATATACACGGACTGTTCATTCTGACTCTTTACACAGTCTACTCTCTCTTCCTGGTCTCTTCTTGCGCCAGATATCCTAGGTCCTCATTTTATTCTTCTGTTCTTCTAAGTTTATTTTAGTAAGAATATCACAAAACCCTCCAAATAGTAAAGATAAAAAGGCCAAAAAATCAGGTTTAAAGGCATCAAAGTAAGGAAGTACTGATAATATGTACGACTCCTATTTAAACGAAAGTTCTTATCTGAACTATACTTTCTAGCCAGTGGACAAATTAAACGTTCTGTGTGTGAGATTTTAATGTATGTAAAATAGGAACATGGCCAATTAACAAGACATTTTCTTTAAAAACTGAAAATGAGTGATTTTAAATACAAACAAATAAAGCAGAAAGTTCTAAACAATAAAACTTTCACTGTGCTAAAAAGAGACTTAAGAAAGGGAAAATAACGTTTGTCACAATGAGGTTCCAAAATATTGTTTTGGCAACAATCTGAACTTGCAGTAGGTCATTACAGGTAGAAGAAAACTTGGGGGCTGGAGTGAAAGTGCTGCAGGTGGATTAGGACGTGATGCCTGAGTCACTGAGTGCGGCCCCAAACAAACAAAGACTAGAGACGAATAAAACGAGGGAAATGGTTGTAAAAGACGTGCACTGGCGCAGGGCCGGGTGCTGAACACTGTGGGACTGGAAACCATGAGCAGCTTTGCAATCGTCCACCGCTTGTGATTCAGTAAGTAAATACACAAATACATAAGTGAATGAAAGAAAGGAAAGGAAACATCTTGGGAGCTACTATAGTCTTAAGCTTCACAAGAATAAAGATCAAAGTTTATTTAATTCCTTATACTATCACATAAGCCTAAAATAAGTGATATACCTGCACTACTGGTAACTGCTTCATATATTAGTTTACTACATCTGCATTCTATTTATCCAAGAGCAGTTATGCAGCTCTGGGGGAGGGAATGCTACCTAGAAAATCTTAAAATTCAAGAATCAGGAAATGAGATAACAACTGCTTCTCACAAAATCAGCGTGTTATAAAACTTAACTATACCAGATAGCCACCTTATAAAAATGAAATCACCTCAATCTTTTTACTGATAGTTTTATTGCCTAAGAGTTTCAAGGATTTCAGTAAATGGAACACACTGAGCCAAAATGATTTCATTTGTTTAATAACTAAAAAAAAAAAATCACTGCTATGGTCTGACTGAAGTCCATATTACAAACACAAGAGCACCCAAAGTATACACCGACTGCTATAAAGAAGTCCAGAAATTCTTAGGCACAAAGAACACCCTTAACACTACTTCAAAAAAAAATCACTCTTGTGAATTTTCAGATATTTATTTCTGAAGAAAAATACTAAGATTTTCATCAAAAAAGACAAAACCTCCTGACCATTTGAAAATACTTATAACACCAAAAATACCCAAACTCGAAGACTTTTGACAAACCACATATAAATTCTATATTAATGAAAAAACAAAACATAATATATTTGACAATCTTTCCCCTCTAAAATTGTAGAAATAACAGAAGGCAGAAGACAAACTTCCGAACTTCAGTCAGGAAAGTTCTCATTGCTTTTCCCTAGTGCTAAAAGAATCTTTTACTGCAGATACTAACATCCTCCCCTCATTACAGGGTTCAATAGTCATTTATGAATTTAGAGGCATAAATCAGGCTACAATGGCTTCCATTCTCCTTCCACAGACTGGGAACCTATCAGAGGTCAGTAAAATACATACACACATAGCTATTTTGTGACCTCTTGAATTTGTGTCAGTAATAAAACCTAACGTTAATAAGTTCTGGACTTCCCTCTCATCAGAACTCCACCCAGCCGACCAGCCCATCACAGCCCGGATCATCGACACCCACCCTGGAGCAGTTTCTTCCTCAATCCGGCCCAGGTATGCTGGTCCAGAGACTCTCCGACATGGGGCAGAGCGGTTCCTTGCTCTCCCTGTGCCCAGCCGTTCATGAGGCAGTCGGGAGGCATGGTGGGTTCCAGCCTTGGCCCACCACCCGGCAGAACCTCACAACAAGCCAGACGACCCCCACTCCACTCCATGGGCGCCGCCATTTTCCACATTGGACTTCCCTCTCATCAGAACTCCACCCAGCCGACCAGCCCATCACAGCCCGGATCATCGACACCCACCCTGGAGCAGTTTCTTCCTCAATCCGGCCCAGGTATGCTGGTCCAGAGACTCTCCGACATGGGGCAGAGCGGTTCCTTGCTCTCCCTGTGCCCAGCCGTTCATGAGGCAGTCGGGAGGCATGGTGGGTTCCAGCCTTGGCCCACCACCCGGCAGAACCTCACAACAAGCCAGACGACCCCCACCCACTCCATGGGCGCCGCCATTTTCCACATTGGACTTCCCTCTCATCAGAACTCCACCCAGCCGACCAGCCCATCACAGCCCGGCTGCCCAGGCGCGCATGGTTCATCAATAAAGGCTTTATTTGGAGGTGTTTATAGAGTATGCCTCCCGTACGGCAAGCCTAGCAAGCTGCCTCGTGTTGTATTTGATATGCCAAATGCCAGTAACAATTATATTAGATCATTCTCATGACCTAATATAATGGTTTGAGGCTCTTTATGTTCCTGTACCAAGCCGATGCCCTTGGCTCTACAGCATGTGACAGGACATATTGAGATATTACTGGTGCCCGCTCTAGCAAATAGATGATTAACGGGAAGATCGTGATCGTGATCGTGAATAAAACCTAACTAGTGCCCAGAAACCAATTAATGCACTGAACATGTGATCAGTGAAGATCTAAAACCAATGATGTATGTTGAAAACTACAAATTAGTTGGGCCGATTTTACTTATTCTGGGTGTGTAAAGGAATCAATTTCAATAAACACCCACAGGAAATTATTATAAAACAATCTTAAATGTCTAACTCTTAGAAACAATAAGAAAACACTATAGTAATTCCTACTTACTAATTCCTCTACCATTTTCACTCATTGCTATTAATAACTAGCTTAGAAGCTATTTTAAGGGGGAAATTGTCATGTTTGTTGGTGCGTGGGACATGCTCTAAAGAACAGACAAATAAACATGACCTTCTTTCTAGCATAAAGAAGCATGATAGGGCCACCCCCATTCCGTCTTAGCAAGCCGATTAAACACAGGCCTTAAGATTAACCTCAGACATCTTCATTTATGATGGCCTCTCCTGGAGCCAGAGAGAAACTACAGTGGTCAAGGCCCTGCACTGCATGTGAAGCAACCTCTAAGCATAAAATATTGGAGCACCAGGTTTGGGCCCAATCTTCTCACCTTCAACAATAAAATGGCCTTTCAGGTTCACATTACACTTAATAACCCAATTTAATTAAAGCACTTTAGAGGCGGGGTGGGGGGGAACAGAAGAATGATTTGTGAAACTAACACCTTAAATTCCACATTTACTTAAAATGTTTCTAGGGGCTAGAGAGATAGCACTGGGGAGGGCATTTGCCTCGCACACAGCAACCTAGGTTTAATCCCTGGCATCCCATATGGTCCCCCAAGCACACCAGGACTAATTCCTGATTGCAACACCAGGAGTAACCCCTGAGAATTGCTGGATGTGACGCCGAAAGCACAAATAAGCAAATAAATAAAAATAATTCTACCTAAAAGAAAAGGCAAAAAGCAAAGGAGAGAGAATAAAGAAATTAAAACAAAAACCTTTGCAAAGGATGGGGATGGGGTACATAAAGGACCAAGTTTGAGTTCTGCCACCAAATGGGCCAGTGAGCAACACCCGTCTAGCCCTGGTGGTCCCAGTACCATTAAATTGCCACTGAAAAATCAGGTGAGGCACTGCTGGAAGGCCCCCAAATAGAAACAGTAAGCTTGAAAACAAATGTTTCTCCCAGAGCAAAGGGATGTGACTCAAATTATACAGCACAGGGGCCAGGGGAGGACAGATGAACGGCTCAGAGAACTTCTAGCAGGCATAAGACCAGAGTCTCTCAATAGAGCACAAGTGATGCCTGCTGTGTGCTGACTATGCAGAACCCACAATCGACCGTCTGGACCTGGTGCTGAATGCGGAACCTGCAAGCGCCCGAACCTGGAAGCTCTGCTGTCTCTGATCCCTGGCCTAAAGGCAAGCAATTTCTGAGCATAGTTAGATATGTCCAAATACCACAACTAAAGTAGGAACATGATCCCCTAACAAACACAATAAAATGTGGTGTGAGCACCACAATCACTTGTGTGTGGCCTGTCATCACAACAAAGGGGAAAAGTTTGCGACAGAGCACATGTTCTACCAGAGAGAGAGAGAGAGAGAGAGAGAGAGCGAGAGAGAGAGAGACAGACAGACAGAGAGGGTTCCCAGGGACTGTATACATGGCCTCACGCATATGAAACATGTTGTTCAGCACTGAGCTACATCCCCACACTAAAAAGATTTTATCTCTATATGGTAATATACTGTAAAATATACATGCAAGAAGAGAAATTAAATGGTACAGAAGAGATGATCCAAAAGACAAGGTCTATTTATTCCCAATACTTCTTTATTCTTCCCCCCAAGCCAAAGCAACAATTAACAGATTTTACCTAATTTACTGTTTGTTAGATAAAAAGTTCTACTTATATATCAGCATACTTATGAGGGTTTTTGCATTCAAATATCACGTTTGCATTGATTCACATCTTACATTTAAAAAAAATAAGTTATCTCCATTTTTCTGACTTAGTATATGTAAACCTTACTAAATTGTTATCAACTTCATAGCACTTCTTTGTAACAATATACCACAATTATTTTAGCCAGTCCACCCTAAAACATATCTAGGTTGGGGCCGGGCGATAGTACAGCAGGTACTGAACAGCACAGGGGCTCAGTCCCAGGAGCCCACCAAGAGTGACCCCTGAACAATGCTGAGCATGGCCCAACCAAACCAGAAACAAAATAAGCTATCCATCAAGGAGAACGCACAAAGAGCCAGACCACCTGCTTGCCATAGCGAGGCTCCTGGTTCAATATCTAGCACCTCATGAATCCCAAATACCACGGAGAGCAACTCTCAAGCATGGAGGTGTGGGGCGGGAAAGGTTGCAGACCAAAAACAAAACACACACACACACACACACACACACACACACACACACACACACACACACATCATTTAGTTTCTTATGTCTCACTTTCTTCACCAGTTATTCCTGTGCAGTGATTAAAGTTCCTATACAGTTATATCCCTATAAATTTAGACAATTTTCCAAGTACAGGTAATATAACTTTAGACATAAAATATTCCTGGATGTAGAATTCCTAGTACTTACACTTTTTAACACCAAATGACACTCCAAAGTTGTTAAATTTACATTTCCACAAATGGGTACCAGTGCCTTATCTAACCAATGCTAAGAATTATCAAGGTTTTTTTTTACTTTTAGAAACCTTTGTTTTAGAATAGTTGTGGTTTTAATATGCTTACATACGCACACACACAAGTATGGCTAAGAATATTTGCCTTATTTGAAGCGTTTCATGGCTTTCTTTTCTTTTCTCTGCCACCTAGAAATGGTATTCTTCCTACTTCACTTCACTTGTCTTCCGTTGTTCATCGATTTGCTCAAGCGGGCACCAGTAATATCTCCATACATCCTGTCGCAAAGCAAGTGTAGCCCAAGGGCATCTGCTTGCTCCAGGAACACGAAGAGCCTCAAACCATTCCTTCAGGTCATGGGAATGAGGTCTATAATTGTTACTGATTTTTGGCATATCAAATACAACACTGGTAGCTGGCCAGGCTCTGCCGTGTGGGTGGTACACTCTCAGTAGTAGGCTCTCATCTCGAGCATTTATTGATGAACCTAAATGGGGAGAGATCAGCTTTTATCTAGGGTGAAGTTCTAAGGAGTTGTGGGGTCTGGATGTTGAGAATGACTGACCTCATGGTGTGGGGGTTCCTCCGGCTTCTTGCTAGGCTCACTGGGCTGACAGGCCAAGGCTAGGAACCTGCCTAGACCTGTATACAGTGTATAAATGTGAAAGATCGTGGGAAAGACCTGGTCCTAACTTCGCGTGGCAACTTTGCAGCCACGTGCTGGCGCAGCTAGTGGGTCTGGAGTGTCGCTCTTCTGGGCTTGCTGGCTGTGGTGGTTGGGAGCTCGCAGCCACATCCGCCCGACTTGGAGCTTGGAGGTGGAGAAAGGGAGGGAGGAGGCCAAATCCCTGCTCAAAATCTGGCCAACAAGGCCCTTCCCTGCACGTGTGAGTGAACCTTGGAGCTATGTTGGACTTGGAACATATGTTAGAAGTGGACTTCTAAGTATGGCTTCCTACTTAGCCAATTTTATATTTAGACTATTTTTCTTCTTCTTTATTTTATTTTTTGGAATTTTGGGTCACACCTGGCAATTCTCAGGAGTTTTCCTGGCTCTACAATCAAGATTTACTCCTGGTGGTGCTCAGGGATGCTGGGGATCAAACCCAAGTAGGCCTTGCGCAAGGCAAATGCCCTATCTGCTGCTATCACTCCGGCCCCTATTATTCCTCATACTGACTTTAAAATAGCTTATATATTTAGAAAACTTGTTCCTAATATATTTGTTACAGATATACTTTGTATCAGAAGGTTACTCATTTTACTTAAAAGAATTTTGGGGCCGGAGGCGATAGCCCAGCCGGGTAGGGAGATTGCCTTGCACACGGCCGGCCCATGCCGCCCAGGGTTCGATCTCCGGCATCCCATATGGTCCCCGAGCACCGCCAGGAGTAATTCCTGAGTGTAGAGCCAGGAGTAACCCCTGAGCATCGCCAGGTGTGACCCAAAAAAAAAAAAAAAAAAAAAGATTTTTGCCAGGTGTAATTGAAAATTTTATAGTCACATTAGTTCGTACCTTAATATTGTCTGGCTTTTGTTTATTGCCTAGAAAACATATCTGGATAGTATATGAACCTTATGCACTCACCAATTACTCTGTAGTATCTGTAGTATCCTTAACAATCTAGAATTTATTTGGGAACTACAAAAGATATAAATCTAATGCTGTTTTATCCATATCTCACATATAGTTAACCGATTTTCCAAGATCATATATGATCTAACTTCTAAATCTAATGATATCAAATGTTGTCCTCATCACTATGATCATCATTATCACCAGATGCTAAATTCTCATATTTGCACAGGCCTAAATGTAACACCTCTGTTCTATGACTTTGTCTATCAGCACAAAGGCACAAATCATTTACTGCTATTACATCTTTAAACATCACATCTGTACACTTGTATGGTTTACTTTTTTTAATCTCCACGAGATAGGCTCATATTTATTTATTTTATTATTATTATTATTATTATTATTTTTGCTTTTTGGGTCACACCCAGCAATGCTCAGGGGTTACTCCTGGCTCTGCACTCAGGAATTACTCCTGGCGTTGCTCAGGGACCATAAGGGATGCCGGGGGATCGAACCCGGGCCGGCATGGGCCGGCCACATGCAAGGCAAATGCCCTACCCGCTGGGCTATCGCTCTGGCCCCGCTCATATTTATTTTTAAGAAGAAATAAAATGCTTCTTTAACCTTTCCTCTTAAATTTGGAGTTATTATAATTAAAAATAAAATGCATTCAATGAATATATTATTTTACAACTCACCGTTTTTCATCTTGAAGGCTTATCCATGATATAGTTTCAAAGTGAACAACAGTGATAAATATGGTAACTAATATCTACTTGGTATGATGTGCTAATCCCATTGGAGAAGCTTGTTTTAATGTTCGCAACAAATTAATGTGGTATCACTATCTTCATTTCATAGATGAGAAAATAAAACTCAAGAGGTTAAGTAACTTGCAAAAGATAAGCATAAGCAAAGGAGCTGTGATTGTATTTATTTTTAAAAGACTTTACTGAATCACAGCGAGATACAGTTACGATATTGTTCAAGACTGAGTTTGTTCTACACTCGTCCCTTCAGGGGGCTGTGATTTTTGATCTGTCTTGCGATGACCTGAGTATACACTGAGGCCAGTCATTCACTAGTTCAACTGTCCTCATCTTCAAATTTTAATTTTTTCTTCTGTAGGCTCTACCAAGTCACTGATTAAATAAATCCTACATGTTCTTTTAATTGGGACCTCTTCCTCCATTATAAATAATAGCCTGTTCTTGTTTGTATAAAAAGACAATTTTAGAATATTAAGCTTGAGTGTCCTATTACTGAATTCTCTTCAATACTCCTATTTTTTCTGTTTCCCAAACATATAATCATAGTCAGGCAAATATTTATTAGTTCAATACATCCTTTCCAATAGTTCTCCCAATGTCTAAATGAATACATTTTGCATGCCTTAATAATTGTATAGTGTTCTTTCAATGTGCTATTAGATTCTATTTGTGGTATTTTCCTTAAAACCAAAGTGTGAAATTAAAGTTTTCTTCATTGTTTCTCTTAAAGATTTGGTATGACTATTTTTGTTAATTTCACAGATTTTTCTTTTTTTTCCTATGCTTTGGTACAATTTTGTATTAATATGATTTTATCCTTTAAGGTTGTCTCCTGAGAGATAAGTTAATCTCGTTCATTTATATTTGATATAAATATCAATTATATAAATGTATAAGCACATAGCTGTTTAATTTTAAATTATCTCAAATCAAAGAATATACTTCAAATGTATAATTGTACCACATAAACTACAGAATTTTGATTTAATGAAAAGATATGAGCAAATATGTAAATTAACAATATTAGATTATACCTATACTCAGAACCAGGCTGGGTTAAATATATATAAAACATGTAGCAAATTACTGATTTACAGCTTTGTATTTAAGTCATAAATTTTTAAAAAGAAATCTTTGGGGTCCAGTGCTTGCCTTGAACATGGCTGGCCCAAGTTTTATCCCCAGTGTTGGATGACAGGCCTAGCTAGCTTGGGAGCTTTGCTGTTTCATCCACTCACAGCTTTATTTATATGTCCTTAAGCCAGGGTTCATAATAATGAGATTTATCTTCTATGTAAACACTGATGAAGGGTATGGCAGTTACAGAAGTCACCTATAAGTATAAGAGTCTGAATAAGTAACTTCTGACTTATTATTATATATCTACTAAGACTTCTACTTATCTAGATTGAGCACAGCTCCTCTTTAAACCCAATGGACCCAGCATGGGACAGTTAGAATTTACCAGGAGACTGGTAAATTTAGAATTTACTAAGAGTTAGAATTTACCAGGAGACTGGTAAATTTACCTGGCTACATTGAGACTATCTATAAGATTCTAGGAAGGATCATACTAGTTTGCTCTCAAGCAGGCGAGTGTGACCCTTTAGTATATGGAGAACAAGATACTTAGAATCACCCTGGTGCAGACAATAAATAAGAAGGATCTTGTGGGTATCATCTAGATTACATGAAGCCCATGAAATTAAGATGTATTATTTTATACCAGCTCCCTCTCTCTCCCCCAGTGTTGTACAATCTTATGTAAAGAAGGGATTAGTCCTTGGCTAATCTTTTGTTTATACCTATAATAGGGTATGGCACCACCCTTCTACACTCTTCTACTATCTTGAAGCTGTTTAGGGTTCTCTGTTGACAAGACCCTCCCTGAAGTTAGGATTACTTTGATGTATATAATGGAACTGACTTGAGGTACTCTCCCTTTTTGGTAGGGCTCTCTCGGGTGAGATCCTCTTTTTTGGTGGGACTCCTTTCTGGACTCTCTCTCTGGTGGGATCCTCTTTGGTGGGAGACTTGGGGCCTTGTATATGGTCTCAGTTCTGACCAGAGCTAAGGTCTTTCATTATTGGATTGCAGTGGTAGAGCTTTTGTACTATTAAAAGTCTTTTTTGGAACTGTGCCAGACTCGTGAGTTTTCATCTGTTACCCAGTGGCCTCGGAGGTAGACGAGAACTTCTGTCCTGGTACTGTTGGGGACTCCAGCGGCTCCCCAACACCCAGCACCCCATATGGTCTCCTGAGCCCATCACGAAAGATACCTGAGCACAGAGCCAAGAATAAGTCCTGAGCTCAACAGGGTGGGGCCCAAAAATTCAAAATAAATAAATGAGAAATGTTTAAATAGGACTTTACTGAATTGGAAAGATAGTACAGGGGTTAAAGCCCTTGTCTTGCACGCAGCCAACCCCAGCTGAATCTTCGGCCTAAATATGGTCACTAAAATTCCTACACTGGGCCGGAGTGATAGCCCAGCAGGTAGGCGTTTGCCTTGCACGCGGCCGGCCTGCGCTGGCCCGGGGTTCGATCCCTGGCATCCCATATGGTCCCCTGAGCACCGCCAGGAGTAATTCCTGAGTGCAGAGTCAGGAGTAACCCCAGAGCCTCGCCGGGTGTGACCCAAAAAGCTAGCTAGCTAGATAGCTAGCTAGCTAGCTAGCTAGCTAGCTAGATAGCTAGATAGCCTAGATAGATAGATAGATAGATAGATAGATAGATAGATAGATAGATAGATAGATAGATAGATAGATAGATAGATAGATAGATAGATAAAGCTCCTACACTAAGCACAGAGCAAGGAATAGTCCATAAGCACTAGTAGGTGTGGCACCATAAAAGAAATAAATAGATGAAAAGTGAGAAAATAAATAGGGCTTTATTAAGTGCTGCTGGAATTTTCATATCCAGAGAACTGTAAGTACAAGAGAAATAAAATTTATATTATGAATGGCCTAGAAATACATGAATTATTTCTTTCCACAAGGTACAGAATGCTTTTTAATTAACATATGTATTAAATATTTATACACATTTATAAATATCTATACATATACATTCCCTTCTACTGAAAAAAGGAAGTGCGGGCGGCTCTTAAGTGTTACTACTTAGGTCATTTTGAAGTTGAATATGATGCTCCCCACACTAATTCATTAGACTGATACTCAAACGTTTAATAAGCATTTATCCTGGCTGGGTTCTGTGTCAGAAATAGAAATATGAACATAGAGCTGGAGAGATAGTACAGCGGGTACAGAGCTTGTCTTGCATGCGCCCAATCCTGGTTCAATCCTCAGCACCCATGTTTACAACACCATTTAAATGCAAATAATGCAGGAAATTGTATGCCCCCAAAGTACTGCCAGGAATAACTCCTGAGTACATCACCAGGCGTAAAGCCTGAGCACTGCCCTCTTCAAAATAAACTCTAAAATATAAATAAATAAATAAAATCAAAATAATGAAGATATAATTCCTAGGCTCAAAAACTTTTCCTGGTATATATGTTCATGCCACATACATAAATTCCCTTAGTCCTGAATATAATCTGATATATATTTACGTCTAAAAGATATAGATAATCCCAGTGAGAACTTTTCACAACACACCAAATACAAAAAGGTTGAAATTCCTATATAAGTTACTGGTATAAGTATCTAATTCTGAAACTGCTGGCACTTTTGCTGCTAATTCTAAATCCTGGCAGAGCAAACTCGAGTCCCTATTCCTTCCATAAAATATAAGTAAACAGAAAGGCTCTGAAGCCAGAGTTCTGAGAAGGGTTAAGGAAAAAGCAAAAAAAAAATTCTCTTTCTATGATGTCAAATATTAAACTTCCAGAAAAATATTAAGAGAAGAATAATAAGCTCATGCCAAGGGAAAAAGGACCACATCAAAGGGACTCTTTGCCTTAATATTAGAATGCCAAGAGTAACCAACAGAAAGTCAATATTCAGATTACCGCTTTTCTGAGAAGAGTTCTCTATACCATGACTGAGTTGCAGACAGTGAGAAAGTCGAGGTAGTCTGATATGGTAAAAACCTACCTGTGCACATGATTCTTCAGGTGTTTTGGCACTAACTGAATAAAGTGCTGGGAGATCTAGTCTATGCACAGAAAATTTTTCTAGAGTGTGCAAAAGTGCTGGAGCAAGGTGAGAAGTTTGACCTGAGCCTCGTTCTCCAGAGAGCAATAACCTTGGCCTGTAAGAGGTTGGCTGATGATATGGTGACCTGTAAGACATAATAATTATTTCAAAACCATACATTCTGGAGAGTAATATGAAGCAGGCATTTTAAACTCAAATGTAAAAAATTGTACTATCTTTTATACAGTGAATAACTTTTATGAGTTTTAAGTAATCTCTCCAATCATATTAATAGCCAAAATGTAAACTTCCACTCAAAAAGAAAGCAAAAGCATCTGAGTATTCATCCTATCAGATATATCTAGTTGGAAAAGCTTCAGAAACTAATTGCTATTATCCAGTCAAATACTAAGAATTCTACTTGCTTAAATAAGAAGAGATTTCTCAAAATATGGGGCTTTGAAAAAATGGTTAGAATGGTATATTTTATCCATATTTTATACTATAAAACTTTTTTAGAGTGGAAAAATGTAGGGCTTTTTACATGACAGTAAATTTTGTTCCTGAACCAATGAAAACTATACATGCTTATCCTAATACATGACATTTAAAGTACTACACTAGAAAAGGCAAACTCAGGAAAATATTCCAAACAAATTCAATTTTTAAGATTTTACAGCACCATTAAAATTATAACTGAAACAAACTTATCTCTTATTACCAGGGATAATGTAGAAAATGCTAAGCAATGCAGCAAGGATAAAGAGAATTGAAACTGGAACTAATGGAAAGAAACAAGGAACACACTGTTACTTCTGAAAGATATTATTATGCACTAGAAAATCCAAGTGAATCATGTAGTTCCTGTCAGAATCTATAGCAACAAGACAAAAAATACAAACGGGGAAAAAAAATTTCCTAAACACCATCAATAATCAATACAAAGGAGATCGGAGATTGTATTTATCCTATTTACAACTGCAAAAATAATGTTATTATATATAATATTAAATAATCTAGTATGAAAACTATAAAACTATGTAGAGTATATTATCAGAATGAATCTAAACATGCTAATTATTCCTGAAGAATATTTTATAATTTATATCACAATCACAAAAGACCTAAAGGGTGATTAAGTCTTAGTCTCAGCAATATCTGAATGAGTAATCAAAAAGATTGTTTAAATGTGCTCATTCCAATATTAAGCATGTTTAGAAACATGTACTCATACAGACTTCTTGTTTCTCCCTTATTTAAAGGAAAGACACAAAGGCTCAAATAGGTTCAGGCGTGAGAACTAAGTGGGGCCAGGATCAAATTCTCTTTCAAATCTATTTCAGCCGCAAAATCTATATCCTGAACCATAATGCTAAAATGTGTTCTTTAAACATGCTAAAGAACAAATTATAGAAGAATGTAGACTGCATCAAATAAACACAGATTCATGCTGCATAGTAGTCCAGATAAAAGCAAAAAATACAGGACCTGAGGAAATGGAAACACATTCCCTACTCATGGATTGGGAGAATTAACATTATCAAAATGGTAATACTCCCAAAAGCTTTACACAGATTCAATGCCTTCCCTATAAGGATACCCATGACATTCTTCAAAGAAATTGACCAACCACTCCCGAAATTTGTATGGAATAATAAACCCCCACAGATCGCTAGAGCAATCCTTGGGGAAGAGAAGATAGGAGGTATCACTTTCCCCAACTTCAAAGCAGTTTGCTTCTACTACAAAGCAGTTGTAATTAAACGGCATGGTATTGGTATAGAAACAGACCTGTAGACCTATGGAATAGAACTGAATATCCTGAAACACACTCTCAAATATATGATCACTTAATCTTTAATAAAGGAGCAAAAAATATTAAGTGGAGCAAAGAAAGCCTCTTCAACAAATGGTGCTGGTAAAATTGGGCAGCAATACAGATTTCTTGCTTTTCCTTCTTAACAATTTTAAACAACACAATTTTTTTTAAAAAATGAACTCAGACCTCCCTCTAATGCCATGCACAAAAGTCAGATCAAAATGGATTAAAGATATCAACGTCAGACATGAATCTTTAACGTACATTGAAGAAAACGGAAAAAATGCTCTACATCGACCCTAAAGGCATCTTCAAAACGAAGCAGCACTGGCCAAGCAAATGGAAGCAAAGATAAACAAACTGAATTATATAAAACTGAAAAGCTTCTGCATCTCAAAAGAAATGGTGACCAAGATACAGAGACAGCCCCAGACTGGGAGAGAATATGCACCCAAGCCCATCTGATAAGGGGTTAATATCCAGGGTATATCAGGCACTGGCAGAACTTTACAAGAAGAAAACAGTCAACCCCATCAAAAAAATGGGGGAAAGAAATGAACAGAGAAAAAAAAAAAAGAAATTCGAATGGCCAAAAGGCATATGAAAAAGTGCTCTTCATCTTTAATCATCAGGGAGATGAAAATCAAAACAATGAGGTACCATCTCACACCATAGAGACTGGCACACATCCAAAACAGCAAGAACAACCGGTGCTGGCGTGGATGTGGGGAGAAAGGGACTCTCATCCACTGTTGGTGGGAGTGCCGCTGTTCCAGCCCTTTTGGAAAACAACATGGATATTCCTCCAAAAACTTGATACCCACCTCCCATTTGACTCAGAAATACCACTCCTGGCAATACACCCTGAGACCCAAAAATACACAGCAGGAACACTATCTGCACTTCTATATTCTTGGCAGCCCTATTCACAATAGCCAGAATCTGGAAACAACCTAAATCCTTGAGAACAGAAGACTGGGTAAAGAAACTGTGGTTCATCAACACAATGGAATACTACACAGCTGTCAGAAAAAACAAAGTCATGAAATTTACCTACAAATCGATGAACATGGAGACTATCATGCTGAAATTAGTCAGAAGGAAAAGGACAGATACAGAATGACTGCATTCATTAATGGAATTTAAACATATACCAGTGTTCTACTAATTGTGGGAAATGGCAACGCCAGACTAGAACTCAGCATTGAATATACAAAGAGACTTACATGATACCACAATGTGTAAGAGGAGAGAGAGCGAGAAAGAGAGACAGAGAGAGAGTGAGAGAGAGAGAAAAAGAGAGGAAAAGAAAACGTGCCTGCGATAGAGGCAGGCTGAGGGTGGGTGGGAGGGAATGTGGGGACATTGGTGGTGGGAATGGGACAGTGGTGGAGGGACGGGTGCTGGAACACTGTATGACTGAGACCCAATTATGAACATCTTTGTAATTGTATATCTCACAATGGTATAAAATATAAACAAACAAACAAATAAGAGCAAAAAACACATAAGATAAAAAGTATAGATGATTATAAACTACATAGTTTGATAAAAGGAAAGCTTCAGATTTACATTTCATAGAATAAGCACAAGATTTCTAACATAGAGGAAAATCAAGATTTATTTTAATTCATGAAAATTTAATATTCATGAATTAATTTAATTC
This sequence comes from Cryptotis parvus, assembly GCA_021461705.1. Classification (NCBI taxonomy): domain Eukaryota; kingdom Metazoa; phylum Chordata; class Mammalia; order Eulipotyphla; family Soricidae; genus Cryptotis; species Cryptotis parvus. The sequence goes on from JAJIBD010006232.1 coordinate 43,264, forward strand.
ATGACTCACAGACATGGGGCAGAGCTGCTACTGGCTCTCCCTGTGCCCAGCCGCTCACTAGGCGCCTGGGAGGGATGGCGGGTTCTAGCCCTGGCCTGTCACCCCAGCAGAGCCTCACAACAAGCCAGACGACCCCCCACTCCATGAGGGCCTCCATTTTCCACATCCGAACTTCCCTCTTCTGTGAGAGCAGAAGAACCTATCACAGCCGGCTCAGCGGCTGCAAGTTCATCAATAAATGCTGGAGATCAAAGGTGACTACAACAGTATGCCACATGCACAGCAGAGCCTGGCAAGCTACCCGTGTCGTATTTGATATGCCAAATACCAGTAACAATTTTAGACCTCAATTCCATGACCTGATGGAATGGTTTGAGGCTCTTTATGTTCCTGGAGCAAGCAGATACCCTTGGACTCTACTAGCATGAGACAGGACATATGGAGATGTTACTGGGGCCCATTCGATCAAATTGATGATGAACGGGAAGACAGTGATACAGTGACAGTGAAAATTTAAAGATGTTTATAAGTCAAAAATTACAATCTAGACCAAATATCAAGTACCTAAATTAGACAATGAATTTGCCACTAGCAGAAATAGTTCTAAATGTATCAAATTTTTCAGTCTTTTAACAAAAACACCTTTAAGGCAAGACATAGCCAAAAAGCAAACAAATTAATTAATTAATTGATTAATTAGTTGATTAATGAAAGGGGAAAAAACAGTCACTCAACAACTGTGGAATGTAGCCTACCACTCGAGGTGTTGCAGGTGTGGCTGTGGTGCCCGCCTGCGTTGGCAGGTGGCAGAAAAGAGACAGGCTTGTCTACACCCAGGGCTCTGCCCCATTTGCCCTGGATGGTTGATGGTCTGACATAGAAAAGACTGGGCCCCCTGGGATGAACCTAGAGCCACAGCAGAGCCTGGTACCCATGGTGTATTCTATATGCCCAAAACAGTAACATTATTCCCAATGAATGGAGACGTTCCTGGTGCCCACTTGAGCAAATCGATGAATAACGGGAAGACAAGTGACAAGTGACATCCTTGCTTAATGCCTCAGTCCTAGGTTCCAGCAACATCACTATTAATAAAGATTATAATGGAATAGTAGTTAATCGGAAAAAAGGTAAATACACAAAATGCTAATTCAGAGTGATTACTAAATGGTTCCATTTAAGTACAAGGTGCTATGTGACTTCACAATTAGAGATCCACAAAGTGCAGAGCCAGGAGAAACCCCTGAGCATTGCTGGGTGTGACCCAAAAAAGAAAAAAAATTAACAGACATAACAGATCTGGAAGTTTAACAGATATAACCCAAAAGACCAGAGGCAAACAAAGGTAAATTACAAGAAATAAAAACAGTATTTACAAAAGAAGCAAAGGCTAAAAATAACACACCTGCCCCTTTTGGAGTAACTACTATGGCCCATTCAACCAGCATTTTTCAAAAGGTTTTTGTTTGGCTTTGGGGTTGTTAGCCCCCACCCCCTCACCCCTAGGGAGAGAAGAGGTGGAGTACTGAGCCCCCTGGCAGTGCTCACGGTTACTCCTAGCTCTGTACTCAGAAATCACTCCTGGCCTGATTCAGTAAACCATATGGGGTGCCAGGGCTCAAAGCCAGATCAAGTGGTGTAAGACAAACACCCTACCACTGTACTATCTCTCCAGTCCTTCAAAACATTTTAAATCAAAGGAGGGGTTAAAGAACTAGACGTTGGGGAGGGGAGAAGAGGCAGACTACGAAGGGTTTGGTGAGGTAGAACATACACTGAATGCAGTAGGAAGCTGCGTCAAGCAGGGAAAACCAGATAACCATACACGTATTTTTTGGAAGGTAATGCTAGCGCCACGTGTCAGTATTTAAAAAGAAAACAAAATAGAAAAGGACTTAAAGAGTTTAAAAAGGGACCAAATAGAAAAGAGACCACACAGATGTGTAGGATAATTACTCAGCATGATATTAATGATGGTCTAACAAGAACAGCATCAGAGGAGGTGGGAAGGAAAAGCTCCAGATTAGACTTATTTGATATAAGAATATTTATTAAAGGAAAATCAATAGCTCTTGGTCACTAAGTAGATCCCGAGGGGAAGAACAGGAAGGTACTCATATGATCTCATATGATGTCCACTTCTACTTAGGATGTCTCCAGCCAAGCTACCACAAGGCACACGGACCCCTCTGGCTGGTCTCAGCAGTTCTACTTAGGACAGTCCATCACAGGCTCACCATCCAATCTTGGTAAAGACTTGGGAGTTAATAACAATTAAGAAAACATGAATTAAAATAAGGCATTTTTATCTGTTAGAAAAACAAAATTTGGGGGGCCAGAGCGATAGCACAGTGGGTAGGGCGTTTGCCTTGCATGTGGCCGACCCGGGTTCGATCCCCGGCATCCCATATGGTCCCAGAGCACCACCAGAAGTAATTCTTGAGGGGCTGAAGCGATAGCCCAGTGGGTAGGGCGTTTGCCTTGCACACAGCTGGCCCATGCCGGCCCGGGTTCGATCCCGGCATCCCATATGGTTCCCCGAGCACCGCCAGGAGTAATTCCTGAGTGCAGAGCCAGGAGTAACCCCTGAGCATCGCTGGTGTGACCCAAAAAAAAACAAAAAAAAAAAAAAAAAAAAAAGAAGTAATTCTTGAGTGAAGAGCCAGGAGTGACCCCTGAGCATCACCGGGAGTGACTCAAAAAACAAAAACGAAAAAAACAAAATTTTTAATTTCCATTACTAGTGAATAAATGAAAAACTGGTATTCTCACTATTTTTTGGGGGAGGGGGTGGTGAGTGAAGCACAATTTTCCTAAACCATATTTTGTACTAAAGCGAATCTTTAAACGTGAATCTGATGGAGACCCTCTTACCTCTTAACATTCCCAATTGTTTTGTTTGGTGCTTGGCTTCTTTTATACAAGCTTTTCACACTGCGGTGAAGGGGTGAGGGAGGCAGCCTGCCAGCGGCCACCCCCTGCAGTGGTCTCATGTGGGGCTGGGGGCGCAAAGCAGGAGCTCCGCCCTCTGCGCCATTTCCTGCCCCAAGAATTTACCCTGAAACATTATACTTATCTCAAACATACTGGCTGCCTTATTTCTGCAAGCTGCTGAAAGTAGGTACAAGGCGTCGCCGAGGAGACAGGATGGCAGAGACACACTGGGGACTGTGGTGGAGGACAGTGGTCAGTGGGGAAGGGACCAGTGTTGGAACACGGGACACCTTAACGGTACGAAGCATTTGATCAGAATGACTTATGAGACCCATCCACTCCAGACCCACCCCTGCGCTGCTCGGCCAGCCCCACGTGGAAGCAACCCATGGAGCTGACCTCCGGGTAAGGGGCTCCGAGTCCAACATTGCTCCAAGGGTTTGCTCACACGCGCAGGGGGGAGACCACACTGGCTGAACTCGAGCAGAGATTTGGCCTCCGCCCTTTCCTCCACCTCTATGCCAGCTACCCGGAAGAGAGACCCACCCACCTTTAGGTTTCATCAGTAAATGCTCGAGATGAGAGCCTTCTACTGAGAGTGTACCACCTACACGGCAGAGCCTGGCAAGCTACCCATGTTTTTTTTTTTGTTATGCTAAAAACTAGTAACAATTATGGACCTCAATTCCATGACCTGAAGAATGGTTTGAGGCTCTTCCCTGTCCCTGGAGCAAGCAGATGTCCTTGGGCTACACTTGCTTGTGACAGGATGTATGGAGATGTTACTGGTGCCCGCTCGAGCAAATCGATGAACAACGGGAAGACAGTGATACAGTGATACAGTGACTTATGAGCAACTGAGACCTAAGTTCATTTTATTCAGTGTCAAGGACATTTGACAGACACGTCAGGGGAACGTGACAAAAAACGTTAAATGAGTAAATATATGCAAGAAAAATGACTGTTTCAAACAAACAAGATGGTACTGTAGCTAACTGATAAGATTTGCAGGATAACAGGGCCAAGGAACTGGCTCCAAGGGCTGGAGTGCGGGCTCGGCCTGGGGGCCACGCTCCACCCCAGAACCATGGGAAGCAACCCTCAGCTGTGAGGAGTCGTCTCAGCATCACCTAACACGGCCCTTCCCAAGGCCCCCACCTCAGAAGGTAAACAGGGTTCGAATTGGCAAGGAAAGAGGAAAAATAACTTTCATAGATTAGCAACAAAACTAAACACTGGTATAACTCTTCTGGACTACAATTCACAACCAATAAAGTTTAAATCGACCCTGTCCCACCATTCACATGGCTGTAAAGATGTATATGTAGAAAGGTATCTGTCACAACACTGTCTGAATCCTACTTTTAGCAATAATATTATATAAATAATGAAACATACAAAGAATATTACTGCAGCTAATTTACAGGAAAAGCATTTAATATATAACAACATATAATAATATTCCATAATGCATAAAAATTCAAGTTGCATTAACAACCCTATAGGAAGATAGTAACTTGTAGACAAGTATATTTTATAATTTATATAAAGTAATATGTGGGTCTAATTATATGCAAGGAGAGAATATGGAAGTGTGGCCACCAAAATGTTAACAAGTATTACCTTCAGGTGCTTGGGCTTTAATTTTTATTTTCTTCTTTATGCTCTTCTTTATTACTTGAATTTTCTACACAGTATATCATCTTTCTAATCAGAAAAAACAAAGCTATTTTCATTTGGAAAACCTCAGAAACCTGTGTTTCTAATCCCATTATGGTAGCATACAGTAAGAAAGCAAACTTATTTTCCATCATAAGGATTCTTCCTTTTTTGATTTCTAATTCACCTTAATCTAAGTTAAAGGTCCCACCACAGCTGTGCTGTCTGAAACTATCCCAGAAAGAGAAGCCCACCAACAATGACCACAATGATTCCTGTAGAACAGCAGTGAAGTCTCTTTTTCCAATTTATCTAGCACCTACATTGTATTGAATTGGCACACAAGCATACACTCTTAAAATAGAAAAATTAAACCTACCCCCTTCCAAAGTATAACTGTTACTAAAGGCTTATATCCTAAAGTACATAATTCTTAAAAAAAAAATACAAAAAAGTCATATTGCTCACCCTACTCAGAAAAGCAATACAATTTCTCACCTACTGATGAGGTTTAGAAATTTAGAAAACACATAATATGAAACAAAGCATATGATTCCAGAAAAATATGTAGAACATGCCCCTGCACTTGCTAGATGCATGATCATACATATTTGTTTTTTTTTGCCATTTCCTCACACATAAAATGGTATCACAAAATGCCGTATGATTATTAACTGATGAGTGAATTAGTCCACATAAAGCTCCACTAGTCACTATCTCCACCATATCTAGTTTTCACTAAACAATGTAAATGTCGGCTCCTATCCTTCATACTCAAATGGACAGCAGTGCCCATTCCTGTTACACTTTCCTGGCCCTCATAAAGTTTCTTGGGTCTCCTTTTACAGAACCCTAATCACATCTCAATGGTTATCACCCCAATAAGAGCATCAACAAAACAGAGTATGTATATAAGATGTATATGTGTATGTATATGTGTATGTATATGTATATGTACAAGATAGTAAGATAGATAAATATTTAATATATCTTAATCACTTGTATGTTTTTCAGCACAGATATGTATATGTATAAAGATAATAAGTATATGAATGGTTTGAGGCTCTTCGTGTTCCTGGAGTGAGCAGATGCCCTTGGGCTACACTAGCATGTGACAGGACGTATGGAGATGTTACTGGTGCCCACTCGAGCAAATCGATGAACAGGAAGACAGTGATACAGTGATATGTATATAAGATAGTAAGATATATAAATATTTAATATATCTTAATCACATGTATGTTTTTCAGTACTTAGCACTGTGCCTGGCATAAAAATAATACTAAAAATAGCAGAAAGGAGGATAAAGAAAGAAGCAAAAGAACAGGAGTTACCAAAGCACATAAAGCAAAAACAATTATTCTACTTATCTTACAACTACATCAAAGTCAAACCAATGAACTAGAAAAGCTTGTATAAAAGAAGCCAAGATAAACCAGTGCCTTCAGAAAACTGAATCAGAGTCGGACTAGTGAAACACATTCAATAGAAAATGTCCCTTAAAACAGCCCAATTCAAGCCTGCACATGAAGTCCTCTAGTATCAGAATGTTTCTATATCGCTCTATTGAAAATGGACCTTATAAAGCAGGAACATGTGTCTTTTGACCGCGTCTTAACTTCTACCTACACTTCAAATTCAAATCAACAAAATCGGCAAATAATAGCATGTGGATGTGCTCGTAAACACACAGACCATAAGTAAAAGGGGAAAATGATGATTTGGTTTTCCCTTAACCTTCAATACACTGTCAACTAGTTATATAGCAGTTTATTACCCTGAAATAACATTTCCCTGAAGCTAACAAAGAAAGGAGCTAGAGTAGAAGAGAAAAGTTTCTACTAAAAGAGCTTCCTCCTCTTAAAGAACACATTAAAAAAGATGAAAGTATTATAATTTCATTTTTTACAAAGAAAAGCAAGAAAGGATTATCAATGTAAATAAATCACATTTTGCCACAATCTACATGGGGGAAATGTCACTCACGTTTAAGAGACAATTCCAAGGTCACACAATCCAGACCCTCAAACAGCAGAACGCCTGTAGGCCTACCTGAGCAGGTACAGTCCTTTAACTTCATGCTAACTGTACAAGTGAAAATAATGCCACTTGTTTGTAAAAACTATTTAGTCTCTTCATTTAAAATCATATTTGCATTAAAATTCTTTACCCATTAAAAAGCACACAGCAGAAGTTGCTATAACTTAAATACAAACAGAAAAACCATAAAAACTAAATGAGTCAAGTATAAACTGAGATTTGGGGAAACAAAAGGTTTTAGCAAGGTATGTTTACTGAGCAATTTCTAATTCAAAAATCTCTAAATTGCATGGGGCCGGAGCGATAGCCCAGCGAGGTAGGGCGTTTGCCTTGCACATGGCCGGCCCATGCTGGCCGGGTTTGATCCCCGGCATCCCATATGGTCCCCTGAGCACCGCCAGGAGTAATTCCTGAGTGCAGAGCCAGGAGAAACCCCTGAGCATCGCTGGGTGTGACCCAAAAAAAAAAAAAAAAAAAAAAAATTTTACTTAAGATTTTGGGGCCGGAGCGATAGCCCAGCGGGTAGAGCATTTGCCTTGCATGCGGTTGGCCCATGCCGGTCTGGGTTCGATCCCGGCATCCCATATGGTCCCCCGAGCACCGCCAGGAGTAATTCCTGAGTGCAGAGTCAGGAGTAGCCCCTGAGCATCGCCGGGTGTGACCCCAAAAGAAAGCAAAAAAAAAAAAAAATCTCTAAATTGCATCAGAAAATTATTACAAATGAAAATAATTTAGATCCATGGGAAACATTTCACTTCTGTCATCCACTCAAACATGAAATAACAAAACTAGGTGGATATACTGACTTTCTAAAGGTAAACCTTCCTTTCCAAACCATACTACAAAATATATACATCATCATTTTAAGGGGGAAAAAATCTTTAGTTGGGGCCGGAGCGATAGTCCAGATGGTAGGGTGTTTGCCTTGCATTCAGCCAACCGGGTTCGATCCCTGGCATCCCATATGGTCCCCACGTAGTGCCAGAGTAATTCCTAAGTGCAGAGCCAGGAGTAACCCTGAGCATCGCAGGGTGTGATCCAAAAAGGGAAAAAAAATCTTTAATTAATCAACAGATCAAATTATTACCATATAAAATTAACACGCCATAAACATTTTTCTAAAACTGTACCCAAACAATAGAAAAATAAAGTCCAATGGTTATAACCATAAGTAAAATTATGCAATAATTCTAGCCATACTTCACTCGAAACTTAAAGAACTTGGTGTCCATTACTCACATTGTAAAATGAAGGTAGGGGCTTATGTACAACAGCAGCCGATGACTGTTTCTTTTGGTGATCCTGAGCGACAACTGGTCTCGAAAATTGATAAAGCATTCTCATCTTCACTATCATCTAAAATCAGGGTTTCTACATCTGTTGTAAAAGATTACAAACGTTAGGAAACTTAAAGACATTTATTTACTATTAAATAAGTGTAAAAAAAATTTTTTTTACCCAAAAAATAAATGGGTTTAAAATTCAAGTTAACTAGGAAGTTATATATCTTAATTAGATTATATATCAAACAATCACTGCAAAAGAGAATCTTTTATTTTTATTTTATTTATTTTTGCATTTTGGGTCACACCCAGTAATGCTCAAGGGTCACTCCTGGCTCTTCACCCAGGAATTACTCCTGGCAGTGCTCGAGGGACCATATGGGATGTCAGGGATCAAACCTGGGTTGGCCAGTGCAAGGCAAACGCCCTCCCGCTGTGCTCTCGCTCTGGCCCCTACGTTTTATTTAATTTCACTTTTGATCCCTTCATATATCTCCTCTGTATACTTTTTCTGGGTGGGGGTGGGGAGGCGGTGCACCTAGCAGTGGTCAGGGCCTACCCCTGACTCCACTCTCAGGGATCACTGCTTGCAGAGCTTGAGGGACTAAATAGGTTTCCAGCAATCAAACCTCAGTCGGCTGCATGCAAAGCAAGCTCCCTACCCGCTATACTATCTCTTTGGACCTTTTTCGGTCTTTTTAATTTATCTTGTTATTTGATCACTAAATAACACTCGAGGTGTTGCAGGTGTGGCTGTAGTGCCCAGCTGCATTGGCAGGACAGACAGGAGACAGGCTTGTCTACACCCAGGGCTCTGCCCCGTTGGCCCTGAATGGTTGAAGGTCTGACACAGAAAAAGACTGGGCCCCCTGGGATGAACCCAGAGCCACAACAGAGCCTGGCAAGCTACCCGTGGAGTATTCAATATGCCAAAAACAGTTAACAATAATGGCTCCCATTCCCAACGAATGGAGACATTACTGGCGCCTTCGAGCACATCAATGAACAACGGAACACAAGTGATACAAGTGATATCAAACAATACGGACTGGGCAAATGGACAAACTACAGTATCTTCAATTATAAATGGGATTAATAAAATTCTTCATCTTTATTAAAAATTTTTTAAGATATAAAGGGAGACTTCATCAAAAAGTATCTGAACAGAAAGAGAACTCATAAAAAACTCCACCTACTTAAAAACATTATTTAATTTTGACCCAAACCAATACATTTAATCTAAGGTAACTGGCTTAATTAATAGTGGGCATCAACTGGGCTCATACTGACAAAAACTACTAGGAACAAATTAACTTATTTTCCAAACGGATGCCTACATTGCACAGAGCCAGGACTAATCCCTGAGCACAGCAGATGTAGGTCACCTCCACAAAATGCCCACACCTCTCAAAAGAAACAGTTGCTCCTTCAACTAATACTGGTCTCTCTAGAAGCATCAGTGGTAGGTAAGTGGGCGTCTATGAATGTTACTGATAGACAAACCAGGACCAAAACTTCTGAGAGCATAGCTCTTTTTATCTGACTGCAACCTAAATTTGAAAAGTTACACTTAACATTAACCTAATAAAAGTGTGTTAGTTCATTCATACAAAGCAACGTTTAGCATGTAAGAGAGATGGGAGAAAATTGAGAAAGTGAATACCTTAAGTCTCCGAGTTATTTTTTCCTATATAAAGGCAGTATCTACCCCACAATCACACAAATGACAATTTATGTGTGAGCTTCTTTATGTTTGCTTTTGTTTTGGGGCCATACCCGGCAGAGGGTAGGGGCTTACTCCTGGCTCTGCACTCCAGGGATCACATGTGCCAGGAACCAAAGGGGATCAGTTACATGCAAGGTGAGCACCCCCCCGCTGTACTGCCTCTCAGGCCCCTCCAAGGGCATTCATAAAATTAACATAAACTTAATCACAGCCAACTTTGCTAAAAATATGAATCTCCTACGTAATTTTTGTACTAATTTCCTAAGAGTAAATAAGCATTCAAACCTGTCTTCATATTCCGTCACTTACTGGGCACTTCTATATGCCAAAAACATAAAATACAGAGTAGTGTGGGTGGAATGGCCGTAGACATACCAAGGAGAGACTCACAGCCATGGGGCAGAGCTGCTACCGGCTCTCCCTGTGCCCAGCTGCTCACGAGGTGCCTGGGAGGGACAGCGGGTTCTAGCCCTGGCCCACCACCCCAGCAGAGCCTCGCAACAAGCCAGACGAACCCCACTCCATGAGGACCTCCATTTTCCACATCTGGACTTCCCTCTCATCAGAACTCCACCCAGCAGACCAGCCTATCACAGCCGGGCTCGCACAGCCACTTGCGGCCGTGCGGTTCATCAAGAAACGCTGGATTTTGAGATGACTATAAGAGTATGCCACCCGCACGGCAGAGCCTGGCAAGCTACCCGTGTCGTATTTGATATGCCAAATACCAGTAACAATTTTAGACCTCAATCCCATGACCTGATGGAATGGTTTGAGGCTCTTTATGTTCCTGGAGCAAGCAGGTGCCCTTGGGCTCTACTAGCATGAGACAGGACATACGGAGATGTTACTGGTGCCCGCTCAAGCAAATCGATGATGAAAGGGAAGACACAGTAGTGTAAGAGATACATTTTCTCTATTCCTGGCAAATACAAAAAGATTAACACTTAAGAAACCTTAAGGGAAGACTCAGAACTTATACCCACACTTGTTTCATCTTACCACAATAAATACATAATCCATAGTACCTTCTTTCTTGTCACTCTGGCTAATCTCAGCATGAGGAAACACTTTCTGTAAGACTGTTAGGATGTTGTTGAAGCTTCTTTCCAGCAGCGGCCTTATGATGGGGGACAGTGCGTGTCCCGAAGACATAACAGCACGCTGGGAAGCAGGCACTATGTTCTGCATCGCGTGGTAGAAGTCCTGGGCGCTGAGCACTATTGAGGAAACGTCTAGCTGCAGCTTATGACTGCTAGCATAGATCTGGGGGGTAACGTCTCCGAAGAGCAATCAGGGCAGCTTCAGTGCACAGGGCCTTAATGTCAGCTCCACAATAGCCTAATGCACAAAAAGGAAAGAAATAAAAAAAAAAAAAAGTGAGTTCATTTTTCCAAATACTTAACTGTTTTTCAAATATACACATTCCTATCATAGGAAATAAAACCAAAAATATGTGCAATTTTGTCAGCAAAATGGAATCTGACCAGGGGCTGGAGATAGCACACTGGGTAGGGAACTTGCCTTGCATGTGGTTGACCTTGGTTCGATCCTAGCATCCCAGCACTAACAGGAGTGATTCCTGGGTAGAGAGCTAGGAGTAACCCTGAGCATCTCTGGGTGTTGTCTAAAAAAAGGGTAGGAAACCAAAAAACCAAAATAGGGAGGGAGGAGGGAGGGAGGGGAGGGAGAGAAAGGAGGGAGGGGAGGGAGGGAGGGGGAGGGGAGGGAGGGAGGAAGGGAGGGAGGAAGGGAGGGAGGAAGGAAGGGAGGAAGGGAGGAAGGAAGGGAGGAAGGGAGGAAGGAAGGAAGGGAGGAAAGAAGGAAGGAAGGAAGGAAGGAAGGAAGGAAGGAAGGAAGGAAGGAAGGAAGGAAGGAAGGAAAGGAAGGAAGGAAGGAAGGAAGGAAGGAAGGAAGGAAGGAAGGAAGGAAGGAAGGAAGGAAGGAAGGAAGGAAGGAAGGAAGGAAGGAAGGAAGGAAGGAAAGGAAGGAAGGAAGGAAGGAAGGAAGGAAGGAAGGAAGGAAGGAAGGAAGGAAGGAAGGAAGGAAGGAAGGAAGGAAGGAAGGAAGGAAGACTACCAAAAGAATTTTACTCACTAAGACCAAAAATGGTGAGGCCAGCGCCACAGCACATCAGGTAGAGCATTTGCCTTGCACTCAGTCGACCAGAATTGATCCCCACAGCCAGATGTGATTACTGACTGCAGAGCCAGTAGTGACCCCTGAGCCACTTCACTCTGGGTGCCCCCCCAAAAAACAACAAAAAACACCAAAACTGCTTTGTTCTGGGAGGCCACATCTGACAGTGTCAGAGCTTGGCTCTGAGCTCAGGCGTCACGGCAGGAATCAAGGGCCATCTACAGTGCCAGGGATGGAAAACAGTCACCAGCAGGCTGCAAGGCAAATGTCTTAACCCTTGAGCTGTCTTGCCAGCCCTCTAAAGCCAAAAATGTTTTAACTATTTTAATTAACATACATATGAGGCAATATTTTGTGCTCAAACAACTGTTATGACATATAACATTTTCAGGAAAAATTTGTTTCAACTCAATCTTTCATCAGTATTCCAAATTATTAGTTTAATCTTCATGATGTACTTAACTATAATGTTTCTAATATTATTAATTTCCAAACACATAATACAGCGCTACATAGTATATAAAAAAAAGATGTAAACCTTAATTCTGCTGTAGTGTAATTCATGGCAAGTTAAAATTCAATTTGCAAAAGAATTTTTAAGTTGCAATCTCTCTGATATCTGATAGTTTCAAAAGCACTAAAGAGAATATAAATACTTTATTTTTTTGGCTTTGGGTTTTATTTGGGGGCACACCCAGTGGTGCTCAGGACTTTACTCTTGGCTCTGCTCTCGGGGATCATTCCTGGCAAGCTCGAGGAACCACATGGAGTGCCAGGGATCAATCGTGCATTGGCATGTGCAAGGCAGGCGCCCTACCAGCGCACTGTCGCTCCAGCCCCTGACATGCTGTTTTTCGCTGAAGATGATAATCTAGTTGTAAGGGCGCGGATTCCATTACCCATGGAACACATTCCGCTGTCTACACAGTAAGCCACACTGCAGCACTTTCAAGTCACTTCATTTGACAACAAATAGACACAAAAGCATCATGAACACTAAGTTGCTTTTTTCCCCCTAACAATAGAAAGGAAAATAAATTCAAACTGGTCGTAAATTGTTTCTTCATCAACCACGAAACTTCCATTTAGTCACCTTTATCACATATGCCAGCAGGGGGAACCACTGTAATTCTAAAACATGGAAACTGATCTTCCAGCAGTGGGATTGTGTTTTATCCCATACCTCACAAAGACTTTATGAAACACCTACAATCTAAATTAAAATGATGACTAGACAAACTATGAAAGGAACAGATCCCCAGACCCTACCTTCAGAAAAGACAGTCACACTAATCAAACTACAAGTCACATACACATCTATGAACAATATCCCTATTTTAATGTCCCTAATTAGTAAAGCAAAATGATTCCATTAAATACTATAAATAGAATTTTGAGGTGCCATAATGTCATACATCAAAAAGCATAAATGCTAAAAGCAAAAAAGCAAACAAAAAATACCTTTTTTTTCCCAAAAATACTCTTAACCTTACTCTTTTCTTTTTTTTTTTCTTTTTTTTTTGTTTTTAGGCTTTTTGGGTCACACCCAGCGATGCTCAGGGGTTACTCCTGGCTCTGCACTCAGGAATTACTCCTGGTGGTGCTCGGGGGACCATATGGGATGCCAGGGATCGAACCCGGCCGGCACAGGCCGGCCGCGTGCAAGGCAAACGCCCTACCCGCTGGGCTATCGCTCCGGCCCAACCTTACTCTTTTTCATAGCACTTACCACTTTATCATTTACCCATTGATCATTGTCTGTCATCCCGAATCATAATCAGACTCTGAAAGTAGGTATATTTGTCAGTTCATTAATGTATCTTAATACCAAGTACACAACCAAGCTTGGCATTCAGTCAGCCTCCAATAATATGGGACTGAAAGAACGAATAGGAGAAGACAGCCTGAGGGGGCAGAGAGGTGCAGGCGCCTGGCTTGCAAAATGCCCCGTCTGCATCTAGCCAGTCCCTAGCACTTGCAGGAGTGGTCCCTGAGCGCAGAGGCTGGAGCAAGCTCTGAGCAGCACCAAGTTTGCCCACTCCCACACCAAAATAAAGCCCCAAAACCAAAAGGGAGCTATCTCTAAGTAACTCCAATGTTTCATTTGAAAAGATGAAACTGCTAGGCCACCCTGGGTTAACAACACAAAAGCAGCACTATATGGAACATACCTATGGACGCTCTTTTCTCTTAAGAAACATAACGTAAGAGCCTGGAGAGAGAGTGCAGCAGGTAGGGCAGTGCCTTGCACAGAGCTGATCCAGGTTTGATCCCTGGCACCCCATACAGCCCTCCCAGCCCACCATGACTGATACTTGAGACAGGAGTCACCCCTGAGCACTCCTGGGTGCGCCCCAGCCCCCCCAAGCCCCAAATAGGAAGTCTTTTAAATTATTAAACAATCAACTTACTGGGAGATAAAAAAAAATTAATTGGGGGAAGGGGGGGGACCTATCACATTCCTTTAAAAGCCAATCTTTAGGGACCGGGATTAGCTCAAAGGGCTGTAGCACAAGCTTTGCAGGTAGGAAGCCAGAAATTCCAAACCCCTGGCACCATATGATCACCAAGATTGCAAGGAGCCACTCCCGACATGGAGCTGCTAATATGCCCCCACCACACACCGGAATTTCATTCAGAGCCAGGAAGCTATTGAGAACTGGATACAGAAAACTACAAGCACATTAAAAATTAACACTCAGGGAGAGTGTTAATTACAGCACTCTCAATCATTCTTCAGAACAACCAAATTTAACATTAATTCCTTATATTGAATAAGCTTCAAAAGTATTTCTTCCATGGCAAACATCTACTATATACTTGTTCGCTAAATAACTGTAAAATACTGTTCATTTGTAAACAAAATAATAATCTGAAATAAATCATTTCAAAGGAAGTAAAGAATAAACTACCATGTTCAAAGACTATATCCTCCGGCCTCTTTAAATGCATATGAAAAGAATATATAATAAGGTCCTATCTTAAATAAAATTGTTATTTAAGTTCAAAGCAAAGCAGGCAAAGGTCTCTAAAAGACATTTCATGTATGTACCTATAACATTTGACATAATAGGTTAATAGTATACATGATAGCACTATATTTTCTATTTTTTTTTTCTTGTTGTTTTTGTTTCTGATCTGGGGACCATACATGGAGATGCTCAGGAAACTCCTGGGGCTGCCTATGGACCACAGAGAGAGATGCTCAGGGTTACTCTGGGGCTGTCTATGGACCACAGATAGAGATGCTCAGGGTTACTCCTGGGGTTGCCTATGGACCACAGAGAGATGCTCAGGGTTACTCTGGGGCTGTCTATGGACCACAGATAGAGATGTTCAGGGTTACTCCTGGGGTTGCCTATGGACCAGAGATAGAGATGCTCAGGGTTACTCCTGGGGCTGCCTATGGACCAGAGATAGAGATGTTTAGGTTACTCCTGGGGCTGCCTATGGACCACAGAGAGATGCTCAGGAAACTCCTGGGGCTGCCTATGGACCACAGATAGAGACGCTCAGGGTTACTCTGGGGCTGTCTATGGACCACAGATAGAGATGCTCAGGGTTACTCTGGGGCTGCCTATGGACCACAGATAGAGATGCTCAGGGAACTTCTGGAGCTGCCTATGGACCACAGATAGAGATGCTCAGGGTTACTCTGGGGCTGCCTATTGGCCACAGACAGTGCTGTGGATTGAACCAGTTGTGTGCAGCAAGGCATGAACTCTACTCACTTTGCTGTCTCTCAGCCCCATGTTCTTTTTGCCTTAATGTAGTAGAATAAAAAGTTTAGCTCGAGAAATACTCAGAGGTTATTTCTACATATTGCCTATATGTAGGGAGGCTCTGGATTAATCCCCCAAATAAAAGGGGGAAAAAGTTTATCAAATATAAGGAGGTAAATTTTCACAGTTTATAATTAACAGAATTATGCAAGATTTATCTTTTTACATTTACTTGTAAATGAAAATTGTTATATCTATGGTCTGAACAATGAAACACATAAAAAATTAATAACCCCACAATAAGTGTATTGGATTATAATCTCTTTAAATTTAATATCACACACATACTGACAACTTTTTTGGGGGTGTGGGGGTCACACTCCGCAGGGCTGGGGCCATTCGCAGTTTGATGGAGGAACCCACTCTCCAATGCTCTGTGGTTGATTCTCTGCGCCATCTCCTCAGCCCTATTCTGAGAGTGTTTTGCAAGTGACTAACACAAAAATCTGAGAAGTGACTCAGTGATACAGCTGATTCTTTTTACTAGATTCTCAGTGTTTCTTTTTCTAAATTCTAAAACAGAACTAAAAGGACTATCATAACCACAGCTAAGTAGAAACCTGCTTTAGGTTTGCCATAATTAATGGATTTTTTCAATCTCAAAGGGGGAAAATTGATATTTTCAAGGGGAAAAAAGATGAGATTATTTTAGAAATACAAAAAATACACCACAACCTGAGAATTGTAAATTTATGTTAAAGAAATCAACAGGAGAATTATTTACTTATATTAATTTTACTATTACAACTTATGCTCTGATGAAGACAAATATCTACATAGCAAAGAAAAAGCATTCTTACAACCACTACTGAGGTAGTTAGCATTTTTAGAAAGACTGAAATATAAGCTATTCAAAGAGGTTAGAGATTAAAAACAATGTAATAATTTTTAAATTGATTTTTAATTAAAGCACTAAAATTAAAGAAGGCCCACCAGTATATGTTCATGGCTCTAGACTCCTTTACAAGAAATAGAAAAGAGACATTTAGACTTAAATAGAGATTTAAGACTTAAATTGAGATTTAAGTTCTTCATTAATCTTAAACTACTCTAACTATTGTGCACAAGTTCCAGATATCAAAACTATTTTACAACTTCCAAAAATTACAACTCTTATGCATGTAAATACCAACAACAAATGGGAATTTACTTCAAAGTAAAAATTACCAAAGCCATTAGCTCTACCAAGAGGGTAACTACCTTTGCAAGTTTGTTTGAGACTGCAAACTCCTTATTAGGCATAAACTTTATGAAACTGATCGTGACTATGATAAAACACATTCAGAATACATAGTGCCAAGCTTACACTAAATTAACAATTTGTTACTATGGTATTCCTGTCAAAGATTGGCAACTGACTTTCTTAAGTGAACTACTCCCCTTAATGGAATGCTACACCTGAAAACAGAAGTCATTTATTTCTAACAGACTTCTCACGTCACTCTCAGGAAGAAACCGGTGTGTACTTATGTGTGTATAAAAGTACATTCTCACCCTCCATTTACACAACCAAAAAAGGGAGAAGAAGCTTGCTAGTTATATAAGAAATTTTATCGTAATCTTTTTTAAATTTAATGAGAGCTAAAAAAAAAATCATTTGGGAAAACAAAAAAATAGTGGCCTTTGAAACATAAAAAAAAACCCTTTCAATGAAGGATCACTCTGTGACAAATTCACAGAAGAACCTACAGAGATTTCCTAGTCTGACATGTACTCTAATACAAATTCATAAAAACAGAAGAAATAATTCAAGGGTCTATTGTCAAAATGGGAAAAAGACTGGACTTTGTACCAAATACCACCCTCTCCCATTCAGCAGCACAAGGCTTTGCAAAAGCCAAGCCAAATTACATGAAATGGGTTTGGCGCATGCTCTCTTCTACCAGGCAAAGCTTAAACTGGAGTAGTGCTGGAGAGATTTACGTTTTCTCCTCACCAGAAGATGTCGAGGTCTTTGTGGTTCAAAAGCTGAGGGATGCTGCTTCGGAGATGGAGGTCCCTGTGGATGAAGAGGATAATTCGGATGTAGCTAACTGAATGGACTAATTTCTATTTAAGTTTTAATTATCTGGTGGTGGTTCACAATGGGTTTTTTTTCCACTATGTTGTTCTTTCTGGTTTTGGTAACTTTAAAGTTTGCCCAAATAGATAAGCTGATTTGAGGCATTTCTTTAAAATTCTTAAAGATTTCATGGAGAGTTTCTTCTTTATTCATATTTTTCAAAGGAATGAGCGAAAACTAGACAAAAAAGGGGGAGGAAAAATACCTCTGTGTATATACAAATGCTTTGATATTCCATTTGCTTTGATTCCAGACCTGTTTTGAGCCAAACCCTGAACTCCAACGCGATGTATGATCACGTACAAACATGAAACACGCCCACCAGGTCCTTTTTAGGACAGCACTGTTCATTCACTCCGAGTAAGTCCACATAGACTTGAGAAGGCTGACATTCTGGGAATGCCGGCATATGTCTGTAGGCGTGTCTTTCACTCAGCTTTCTGGACCACAGGCATGAAGGTGAGTGTATCACATACCTGCAAAGAGACTAAGGCACTGCTCTGACCTGGACTATGCTCTCTCGGGTGTAAGCGTCTTGTCTTGTCTTAGTTAAAACCGCTAAGTGGGAATTCAGGCATTAAAGGTAATACTAGGACACCAGTATTAATTATTATGGAAACCCAGCAGTCAATATTCACCTAACAGCTAAAATGCAAATTTCTAAGAGTTCTTAACTTCAAGTGAAATTGAAAACAGTGTTTACATTTAAGCCAAACTCATCTAATACACAAAGACATAAGTGTAGTCATGACATTCCAAACACGAGGAGGGAAAGGGAGATTCAGCAGCACAAGCAATGATGAAGAGTTCAAACGGCAGCACTCACCAACACATTTTTCTGCCAATTCACCTATAAAAGCATCTGATAATTTTGGATTCCAGTCCCTGGTGTGGATCTGCAAAATGTGTTTTCTTGCCTATGAAGAAAAGTACAAATGAAAAGTACAAATAAGTTTATCACTAACTACTCAAATAAATTAGCTGAAATTTATGTGCTCGCCTCACCCTAAAGGGGCAACTAATCATTTTTAAATGAATCTTAAAATCTCGGCATCCCTGTCCTCCACCAGGGTCCCAGAAGTCAGAAAACCTCGTACAACACAACCACGGTCACCCTCTGTACTCCACAGCTGGACACAGCCCAACCCAAGAGAGAAGCCGAGTTCAAGCCCAGGGATGCGGGACTCAGCGACTACCCCAACCCAGGCTTTTTAGGATGCCTGGAGCCGGGCCATCTCCCCCACCTTGGCTCCCTCCACAAAGGCTTGGCAACCCCACCCAGAACTGCTGTAGGGGGTTTTGGCCGGACACAGGTATTTAGGTGCAGGGCGGAGTCTACCTGACCACCCCGTGGTAGACTGATGGGGCGTCTTGGAGTGGGGGCAGCTTTTTACTCCGTGGCCTCTCCTCTGCCAGGCTCCCAGAAGTCAGAAAGCCTCGCACAGCACAAACACAGTCATCCTTCAGTCTGGACTCACAGCTGGACACAACCCTATCCCCATGACACGCCGGCTTCATCTCAAAATCCGGTATACCACGTGAGTCATAGGCTAGGTAAGACAGAGTAGGGAACTGTTTGCTGATAATCCCTGAAAGTGATGCCTTCTGAGAACTGTGCTTTGACTATAGTCAAGGAGATTCACATGATAACCTCTAAATGTATTTACTAAAATCCACAACGTGTAAGAAAGGGAAGCGAGTTGTGGGGGTAGGGGGGAGAGAAAAGAGGAGATAAAGAACCTGCCTTGGAGGCAGGATCGGGAAGTGGGGAGGGAAGTGTCGACATTGGTGGTGGAAGATGGGCATGGGTGGAGAGGCGGGTGCTGGAACTCTGTGTGACTGAATCTCAAACATGAACGTCTTGTAATTTTATATCTCTCGGTGGTATAATAAAATATTTTTAAAAAATAAAAAAAAATCTCGGCATCCACACCAATCTGAGTCCCATCTTAACTCTGACATGGATAGTTCAGATATTGCCTTTGTTTCATAAACTAGGACCAAAATATTTTGAGAAGAAACTACTATTGGTGGTGCCAGAGTGATGGTAGAACAGGTGGGCGCTCGTCATACTTGTGGTTGAGCCGGGTTCGATCCCTGCCATCCCACGTGGGCCCCGAGCACTTCAGGAGTAATTCCTGAGCAGAGCCAGAAGTAACTCCTGAGCATCGCCAGGTGTGGCCCAAAATCAGAGAGAGAGAGAGAGAGAGAGAGAGAGAGAGAGAGAGAGAGAGACAGAGAGACAGAGAGACAGAGACAGAGAGACAGAGACAGAGACAGAGAGACAGAGACAGACTGAGAGACAGACAGAGACAGAGACAAAGACAGAGAGAGACAGAGACACAGAGAGACAGAGACAACAGAGACAGAGACAAGAGAGGCAGAGACAGACAGAGAGAAGAAAGAAAAAGAAAGGAAGGAAGGAAGGAAGGAAGGAAGGAAGGAAGGAAGGAAGGAAGGAAGGAAGGAAGGAAGGAAGGAAGGAAGGAAGGAAGGAAGGAAGGAAGGAAGGAAGGAAGGAAGGAAGGAAGGAAGGAAGGAAGGAAGGAAGGAAGGAAGGAAGGAAGGAAGGAAGGAAGGAAGGAAGGAAGGAAGGAAGGAAGGAAGGAAGGAAGGAAGGAAGGGAAACAAACAAAATAA
The DNA here is from genome assembly GCA_021461705.1 of Cryptotis parvus. Taxonomy (NCBI): domain Eukaryota; kingdom Metazoa; phylum Chordata; class Mammalia; order Eulipotyphla; family Soricidae; genus Cryptotis; species Cryptotis parvus. The sequence goes on from JAJIBD010006232.1 coordinate 63,529, forward strand.
AAGAAACAAAGAAAAAGAAACTTTACCAGTGATACATGGTAATCTCACCTAGTCTCAAGAATCCTCAGGTATTCATTATCTAAGGAAAAGATAAACTTGTCTAGGGGAGACAGCTCAGATGCTTGTGAAACTAGTACACAAAGCTTTGAATGCAGGGAGACCCTGGTTCGATCCCTGGCACTGCCAGGTTCCCTAAAGGAACGACTAGGGTGCACCAAGTAATACAAGTCCCTGAGTACCGCTGATGTCACCCCAAACAAAAGAAGAAAAAAAAGATAACCAGCCAACTGAAGCCTTTGTCACATACATGAGGCTTGATAAAGTAATGTTAGGGGAGGTCACATAATATAGATCCCTTGAAATACAAAACTTCCAATTAACAAAGGAAAACCCAGGGATTTAACTCCTGATAGTGCTCATACTTTAAGCAGAGACCTGGTTCTGTCACAAGCACCTTTCCAATACTAGTAACAACGTATCATCAAGACTCATACTGTACCACACAGAAACCCACTAATCACATTAACACTAGCTTTTTTAAAGTTTATGGTAAACAAAATTTAAAATTCAGTGCCCTGATCATACTAACAACATTTTAAAAGCTCAACAGTCACCACGCCTATTGGCGATCATACTAGACATAGATAAACTAGCAGGTAAATACATAACATTTTCATCATCACAGAAAATTAGCTCTTCAAGACTCTGGGGATATTTTTCATTATTTTTTACTATGGTAACACTGACAATTATAGACCTCATTCCCATGATCCTGATGGAATGGTTTGAGGCTCTTTATGTTCCTGGAGCAAGCAGGTGCCCTTGGGCTCTACTTGCATGAGACAGGTCATATGGAGATGTTACTGGTGCCGCTCGAGCAAATCGACAATGAGCGGGAAAACAGTGATACAGTGATGGTAACACTGACCTATGTGTCTTAGAGAAAGAATGGTAACACACCACCACGCTGCCCACCACTGTCAATATCCCTCCAACACAAGGCACCGAATCTCTCCGTCCACTCTATGCTTCCTGGTAACGTTAAGTGTGTGGTCAGAGTCGAAGAGCTATTTCCATTAAAATTTTATCATGAGTAAGAGTTCCAGTATTTATCTCCTGTCTTCACTTAGCATGAACCCTCGGTCCAATCCATGTCACAAAACACAAGATTTCCACCCCTTTATTTTTTCAATAGCTGAACAGTACTTACATTGCGTGTGTACATCTTTATATTTGGGTTGTTTCAGACTTTAGCCATTACGATGCTACAATGAACACGGGTGGGAGGGTTTTTTCAAATTACTATTACTGTATCCACTGAGTACATACTTCACAGTGGAACTTCAGACATATAGCATGGTAGTTTTAATTTTCTGAGAAATCAACATACAGTTTTCTCTGGAGGTTGACACTCACACCAACCTTAAATGAGGGTTCCATTTTCCCCACGGCCCTACCAGTGGCGCTATTTCTGAGCTTTTCATACAAGCCATTCTTACTGTTAGGAGGTGATGTGTCATCGTTTGTGTTCCATTCTCCCAGATAATAAGGGAACACAACCATTTCTTTTATGCACTTCCAGCAAAGTGCCTCTGTCCAATTTAAATGGATTATTGCTGTTTTTCTGAGTTGTGTAATTTCTCTGTGTGTGTGTGTGTGTGTGTGTGTGTGTGTGTGTGTGATATTAGCCTTTTTCTTTTTGGGGGGCTTTTTGGATTTTGAGACCACATCTGACATTGCTCAGGGGTTCTCTTGGTTCTGCACTCAGAAATCACTCCTGGTGGTGCTCAGGGGTTGAAGCGAGGCCGTCTGCGTGCAGGGCAAACACCCTACCTCTGTTCTGCCTCTCAGACATTCAATTTCATTCTTCTGCATATGATTGCCCGTTTTTTTCCAAGTTAAAGAAATGTTCTCTATTTTGTGCTCTTCCTTCTTCTGTCATAACTAACTATTTGTGTGTCTGGAGACTTATTTCTGGGCTCTAGTTTCTACTCCATTGGTCTGAGTACCCACTCTATCCCAATACTGGGCTCTAGTTTCTACTCCACTGGTCTGAGTACCCACTCTTTACACACTGTAACAGCTTTACAGTGTATGGTCAGGAACCACGATGTTTCTCTTTTTCTGCAGGAATCCGCTGGCTACCTCCACAGTTACTAGTAATGTTTGTTCTATTTCCTTAAAGAATGGAAATTCTTTAAGAATATGGAATTCTGTTGGAATTCTGAAAGGGAGTCAATCAACAGGCTGATCATTTAAACAGTGTCAATTCTTCCGTCTTGCCATTTCCCATATCTACATCTTCTAACGTGTCTTTCAGTTTGGGGTTTGTTGTTGTTGTTGTTTTTGCTTTTTGGATCACACCCGGCAATGCTCAGGGGTTACTCCTGGCTCTTTGCTCAGGAATTACTCCTGGCAGTGCTCGGGAGACCATATGGGATGTCAGGGATTGAACCCGGGTCAGCCGGCGTGCAAGGCAAATGCCCTACCTGCTGTGCTATTGCTCCGGCCCCATCTTTCAGTTTTGTTTTTTTTTTTTTTTTTTTTTTTGCTTTTTGCTTTTTTTGGTCACACCCAGCAATGCTCAGGGGTTTCTCCTAGCTCTGTACTCAGGAATTACTCCTGGCGGTGCTCGGGGGACCATGTGGGATGCCAGGAATCGAACCCAGGCCGCCATTGGCTGGCCACGTGCAAGGCAAACGCCCTACCCACTGGACTATCGCTCCGGCCCCTCTTTCAGTTTTTGAAGTAGTCATTCAGCTTCTTTGCTGATCCTTGACACATTATATTGTTTTGTGCAATTAAAAAATGACACATTTTTCTTGATTTCCTTCTCTTCCAGTTTGCCTATAGAAATAGAACTTTTTGTATTTTCTATGCAAAATTAGATTTGGGGGTATTGATTTTACAGCCTGCCACTTTACTGATCCATTTTTCTAATGATTTTTAATAGCTTCTTTAGGGTTTTCTGTGATTGTTGTCATATCACCTGCAAAACTGTATTTAATTAGGGGCCAAAGAGATAGTACACCCGAGTAAGGCACAACAGTTCCAGTTCAGTTCCTGGGATTGCAGATGGCTCCCCTGAGCACAGGCAGTGTCAGTGCCTACATGCAGAGCCAGGGAGGAAATCCTGAGCACAGACAGGTGTGACCCAAACCAGAAACACTAATTTCTTCTTTTCCAGCATGAACTCCTATTATTTCTGTACACTAATTATTGTGGCCAGAATTTCCAATACTATTACTTGTCACTTGCCTTCCCGATCGATGTTCATCGATTTGCTCAAGAGGGCACCAGTAACATCTCCATAAGACCTGTCGAGTGCTAGTGTAGCCCAAGGGCATCTGCTCGCTCCAGGAATGCAAAGAGTCTCACACCATTCCTTCAGGTCATGGGAATGAGGTCTATAATTGTTACTGGTTTTTGGCATATCAAATATGAAGGGGGGGCCTGCGAGCACCAGAGCCATAGTCCAGTGTGTAGGGGCGTTTGCCTTGCACCACGGCCAGCCAATTCGGCCCAGGTTCGATCCTCGGAATCCCATATCGTCCCCCAAGCACCACCAGGAGTAATTCCTGAGTGAAGAGCCAGGAGAAACCCCTGAGCATTGCGGGTGTAACCCAAAAAAGCAAAAAAAAAAAAAAAAAAAAACACAGGTGGCTTGCCAGGATCTGCCGTGTGGGTGGTATACTCTCAGTAGTAGGCTCTCATCTCATGCACTTACTGATGAACCGCACAGCCACAAAGCAGCCACATGCAACAAGGAGAGATCGGCTTTTCCTTAGGTGGAGCTCTGATGAGCTGCGGAGTCGGATGTGGAAAATGGCGGCCCTCATGGTGTGGGGGTTCCTCTGGGTTCTGCGAGGCTCTGTTGGGATGGGGGCCAGGGCTAGAACTTCGCCTTCCCTCCCGGGTGCCTCCACGATCAGTTGAGCACAGGGAGAGCCAGTAGCAGCTCTGCCCCATGTTACTGAGTCTCTGGATCAGGCATTCCTGGGCTTGAAAAGGTCTTCACTGTAGGGTGGGACTTTGACAAGCAAGGCTTGAGATCAGCTTTTCTCTTGGGTGGAGCTCTGATGAGCTGTGGAGTCTTGATGTTGAAAATGGCAGCCCTCATGGTGTGGGGGTTCCTCTGGCTTCTTGCGAGGCTCTACTGGGATGGGGCTAGAACTCGCCTTCCCTCCCAGATGCCTCATGATCAGTTGAGCACAGGAGAGCCAATAGCAGCTCTGCCCCATGTTACTGAGTCTCTGGATACTATATTGTATAACACTATATTGTATAATATATCCTTGTCTGTGCCTGATCTTAAAGAAAAGGTTTTTGATTTTTCACAATGGATTAAAAAAGGCTAGCAGTTTAGTTTTATATGATCTTTTATAAAAACAGATCAAAGGAGCAGAGTTGTAGTACAGTGAGCAACATTCTTGCCTTGAATGTTGTTAACCAAGGTTAGATCCCAGAACCCATATGGTCCACCAAACACCGCCAGAGTGGTCCCTGAGCACAGAGCCAGGAGACAGCCCTGAGCACTGCTGTATGTGGTTTAAAACAACAAACAAAATAAATGTTAAACTTTTCTCAAAGAGCACTCTGCATAGGCTGATATGCAGACCTTTTTCGTAAGATCTAGGATTTGCATGATCTATTCTGGAACAGTACTTCCCATGTAGACTAAGGCCTACAAGACTAGACAACGTGGGACACAACACAAGACAAAGGTAATGATTTCCTGTGCTTAAGTGAACAGTGGCTGTGTTACTAGATCTAAGCACAGTCTCAAAGACTGGGGAAAAAGTCCCTGGGCCATTACTGATAACATCTAAAAGAGGCCGCCTGACGGATAAAAGATTTTCTGAAACAAGATAGCTAGTGCTTCTGGTGCATTCCGTCTTGCTTCCCATACCTAACCAGACTTTATGCACTGGTGCAGTCCCAGAAGTTACACTTACGTGAAGAAATTGATGCTACATATTCTTTTCCTATCCAGACAGCGTTGGTTAATTCTGGCGCAATCTAAAAGTTCGTTAAATTGAATTTCCAATCCAAAAAGTGAAACAGTAGTGTCTGTGCAGACTGGTGTAATATATGAACTGCTAGACACAATGTAACTATCATCTTCATTTCCATAATGTCATCAAAACTGTTCTAATCACTGAGACATTTATACATGCAAACCAGGCATTTTACTTAGAGATCCAAAATTTAATAACAGTCTCCAATAAAGCCAAAAATATAAAAACAAGTATCTTCTTGTATAAAAAGAGTATATTGCATAAATGTACTCATTAGACCTACTGTGTGTTTAAGCCAACTGAAGAGTACCATGAAGAGTAGTGAAAACTTTAGAGACATATAACTTAGTATATAAAACATAATTACTGCAATCTAGAGAACTAAAAGAGTAAGCATCAATGGTAACCTAATCAAGCTTTCCTGTTCTTAAAACTCAAGTTTTCAGGGACTGGAGCAATAGTTCAGTGAGTAAGGTGTTTGCCTTGCAGAGGCCAACCCGAATTGGATCCCCCAGACCCTCATAACGCCCCTGAGGCACACCGGGTGTGAAGAGCCAGGAGTAAGCCCTGACTGAAGACTGCCCGTATGTCCCCTCAAAAAATAAACACTCAAGTTCTCGGATACATTTTAATAAAGACTAAATTATTTAGGGATTCTTTCAATTACTAACTAAGATAACCTATAGGCAAAATAATTTTTTTAATTAATGCATGGATCAAGGATGTAGTGCCAGAGAGCACTGGCTGCTAAGGGGAAGGCCTTGGGTTTTGTTTCCACACCTCAAAAAAATTAGAATCACAAAATAGCTGGGGAGATTGCTTAGCTGTAGACTATTTTATTTTCATGTGTGAGGCCCTGGGATAGATCCCCAGCACCACACACACACACACACACACACACACACACACACACACACACACACACACACACACACACACACACACACACACACACACACACACACACACACACACACACACACTAAAGAATGACAAAATCTCTCAAAGTATGTATCTCTGTATAAGTTATGTCTCTGTGTTGTGTGTGGTTGAGTGTGTATATGGTATATGTTTCATACTCTTAATATACTGTAAGCAGAGATATTTTTACCTTTTGATCGGGCAGGTTAAAAAAGGAATTCTCTGTCGAAACGACCAGGTCTCCTGAGAGCGGGGTCTATAGAATCAAGTCTATTTGTAGCACCAATAACAACAATTTCACCTCTGTTGTCTAATCCATCCATAAGAGCAAGGAGGGTTGACACTATAGAGCTATAACAAAAATTTCAAACAAAATTTTTAAATATTATATATAAGCTTCTTATACTTTCATAAGATTTAAATGCTAATAAACTTACAGCATTATATATTAATCCAGATTATGTACAAAATTTATTTCTTAAAGTAACCAAACAGTACACCAACAACCGTAACAGCAACAAAATGATAAAATAGATTGTGCCAAAATTAACAATTTTTTCTGCTTTAAAGAAATTTTGAGGGGCTGGAGCGACAGCACAGTGGATAAGCTGTTTGCTTTGCACACAGCCGACCCGGATTTGATTCCCGGCATCCCATATGGTCCCCCAAGCACCACCAGGAGTAATCCCTGAGCATTGCCGAGAGTGCCCCAAAAAGAGAAAAAGAAAGAAAGAAAGAAACTATGAAGGGGTGCGAGGGAGGTAGATCATAGGTTTGGCACATGCTTTGCATGCCAGCAACTAGGTTCAATCCCGGCACCGCAAGCACTGAGTCAGGAGTAATCACCGGAACAAAGTGGATGTGGCCCCAAAATAAAAAGAAGCTATGTGGAAGGTGAGGGTACCAGAGCGATAGTACAGCGGGTAGGGTGTTTGCCTGCATGTGGCCAAGGAGGGATGGACCCCTGCATCCCAAATGGTTCCCCTAGCACTGCCAGGAGAAACCCGAGTATCATCACTGGGTGTGACCCAAAAAAAAAAAAAAACTATGTAGACTATGTAGAAAGCGAAATAGAAATAAAAACAAAATATCTATCAGCTGTGCACTTGATGAGGCTCTACCAATTCAGACTATATAAAGAATAATACAAATGAATGTGGCTTGAGTATGCCTCACATTTATGAGGGCTTTAGTTTGATACCAAGCTCTGCAAGAAAAAGGAAAATTCACTCAACTTTAAAACAGTCAAAACATCTAAAAATAAAAAGATATTTCTCCATGGAAGTTATACACAAGGCCCATCGTGAGTTCTTGCAAATATTCATAACAAAACCAAATGAGATACATTTAATTCCTCTCTGATTGTTCTAATCAAAAAGACAATTAACAACAAATGTTAATAAGGAAGTAGAGAAACTGACATACTTATATACTGACTGATAAGAAAGCAAAATAGAGCATACCTTGGAAAGTCTCGTAGTTCTTTCAACTATTAAACATAAAATTACCATCTGATTTAGCAATAGCTCAAGAAAACTTCTACATGAATGTTTATACTTTGTTCACAACAGCCCAAGAGTGCAGGCAACTGAAACGCCCTCCAATGCCAAACGCATAATTAAAACCAATATAGTCACGCAGTGGAATATTACTGGCTAATAAAAATATTATCGGTCACTTAGAGTCTCATGCTGCAGCATGGATTTTAACATGGTATTGACTCAAATAAGACAGCTGCAAAGTTCATGTATCATGTGATTCCATTTATATGAAACAAAGAAAAGATAAATCTATACAAACATTATAGTAACACAAAGTGTATTAGTGGCTGATTAAAATGAGAATTAGAAACGACTGTGGCTAAAGAATACAAGGTTTCTGGGGCCAGAGCGAAAGCACAGCGGGTAGGGCATTTGCCTTACACACAGCGACCTGGGTTCAATCCCAGGCATCCCATATGGTCCCCTGAGCACCGCCAGAAGTAATTCCTGAGTGAAGAGCCAGGAGTAATCCCTGAGCATCGCCGGGTATGATCCCCACCCCCAAAAAAAAGAATATAAGGTTTCATCCTCAGGGAATGAAAATATACTATAATTGAGATGATGATTATAAAATATACCAAATATACTAAAAGTCACTGAATCAAAAGTTTAAATAGATGATCGAATATAAGAACAGTATCTTGAACTATGCAGTGTGGGCAATCAAATTCAGGTCTTCTGCTGTCTGTTATCTCTCCAACCCAATCAATAAATTTTCTTTTCCTTCTTTGTGGGTGGGGTGTCCACATCCGGACTTCTCTCTGGTCAGACCTCCACCCAGCAGACCAGCCTATCAGCGCCCGGCTCATCGAGTTCCACCCTGCAGCAGTCTTTCTTAAATCCGGCTCAGGTATGCTGGTCCAGAACTCGCAGACATGGGGCAGAGCTGCTACTGGCTCTCCCTGTGACCAGCCGCTCACGGGCGCCCGGGAGGGATGGTGGGTTCTAGCCCTGGCCCACCATGCCAGCAGAGCCTCGCAACAAGCCAGACGATCCCCACTCCATGAGGGCCTCCATTTTCCACATCCGATTTCTCTCGTCAGACCTCCACCCAGCAGACCAGCCTATCAGCGCGGCTCATCAAGTTCCACCCTGCAGCAGTCTTTCTTAAATCCGGCTCAGGTATGCCGGTCCAGAGACTCGCAGACATGGGGCAGAGCTGCTACTGGCTCTCCCTGTGACCAGCCGCTCACGAGGCGCCCGGGAGGGATGGCGGGTTCTAGCCCTGGCCCACCACCCCAGCAGAGTCCTCAGCAAAGCCAGAAGACCCCCCCTCCATGAGGGCGTCCATTTTCCACATCCGGACTTCTCTCTCTTTGGGCCTCCACCCAGCAGACCAGCCTATAACAGCCCGGCTTGCACAGCCGCAGCAGCCGCGTTCATCAATAAATGCTGGACTTAGAGATGCCTACAAGAGTATGCTACCTGACGGCAGAGCCTGGCAAGCTACCCGTGTTGTATTTGATATGCCCCAAATACCAGTAACAATTATAGACCTCATTCGGAATGGATTGAGGCTCTTTATGTTCCTGGAGAAAGCAGATGCCTTGGGCTCTACTAGCATGTGACAGGACATATGGAGAAGTTACTGGGGCCCGCGAGCAAATTGATGAGCGGAAGACAGTGAGACAGTGATAAGACAGTGGGTGGGGTGGCAATAATCAGGGGTTGACGTGACACCAGGGACAGAACCCAAGCCCCTTGTGTGCAAAGTATGTGCTACTTTCAGAGAGCTCAGCTATCTGATAGGCCCTTGGAAATATCTTTTAACTGAAACTTTAAATAGCAATTTTTAAATTTTTGCACTATTACCAATACACAGAAAACCAAAATTACTTACATCGATCTGTATTAGCGATCATTACTATATACATTACCAGATCACTCTGGAATTTCTACATGCACAATCTCATCAACCACAGGTAATAGCTCAACCCTCTCCAATACACATATCTCACCAGAGAACAGTGCCTGACACCTACGAACACTGTTGAGCAGAACAGTTAACAGCAGTAGTGCCCTCATTCCCCCACACTGAAGTGTTGGAGGGACATGTTAAGCTAATCTGGGAGTTTTGTTTTGCTCACTTCCAGCTTAATCTTATTTAAGCCAAGGTTCATTCTAATGAGATCTCTCTTCTGTGTAAATACTGCTAGAGGGTGTGGCAGTTACAGAAGTCACCTTGATTGAATAACTTCTGACTTATACATCTACTAAGACTTCTATGTTTTCTAGATTGGGCACGGCTCCCCTTTATACCCACTGCACCCAGCGTGGGACAGTTAGAATTTACCAGGAGACTACCACCCTGGCTACGCTGAGACTATAGGAAGACTATAGGAAGGATCATACTAGTTTGCTCTAAGCAGGCGAGAGTGACCCTTTCAGTACACAAGAACAAGATACTCAGAATCACCCTGGTGCAGATAATAATAAGAAGGACCTTGTGGGTACCATCTAGATTACATGAAGCTCATGAAGTTAAGATGTATTACTTTATATCAGCCCTCTCTCTCTCTCCAGTGTTTTACATAAGAGATAATCTCCTTAGTCCTTGGCATAACCTTTGTTTATACCTGCAATAAGGTGTGGCACTACACTCTGTTTAGGGTTCTTTGTTGACATGACAACCTCCTGATTGGATTACTTTGGGTGTATATAAGGGGCTGACTTGAGGCCCCTTCACCTTTTACTTTTTGCCTTTTGGTTCCTCAGCCTTCAGCTTTTTGGCTCCTATGGCTTTTTGGCTTTTGGCTTTTTTGCTCGTTGGCCTTTTGCTCCTCTTCTGGGTAGGACTCAGCTCGTGTGAGATCCCTCTCTCTTTGGTAGGAGACTTAGGCTCTTTGTATGGTCTAAGTTCGGACCAGAGCTAGGTTTGTTCATTATATTGGAGTGCTGTGGAAGAGCTTTTTGTACTATTAAAAGCGTTTTTGGAACTGCACCGGACTCGTGAGTTTTCATCTGTTCTCCGGCGTCCTTGGAGGTAAAGAGAACCTCTGTCCTGACACTGTCGGGGCCCCGGCGGCGTTCCCGACACTGAAGGACATCTTTTTCATATTTTAACATTGCGTATGACTAGAGACTTCTGCGTTTAGTTTTGGTAGTAGTTTCAGGGCTCACAACACAGGTCTCCACATTGCAAAACAAGTGCTCTCTCACTGGGGTTTAAGATGCCTTTAAAAAAATACCCATAAGACTCAGATGGTGGGGAGAGCTGCCAGCCGGCTCTTCCCCTAGCTCAGCTGACCATGAGGCCCCCAGGAGGCAAGATGGGTTTTGGGAGTGGGCCCATCACCTCTGTAGGGCAGTATATCAAACTAGTGGAACCCATCATGTCCTAGAATATATTACAATCCACAATGTGTAAGAAAGGGAAGCGAGCAGGAGAGAGAGAGAGAGAGAGAGAGAGAGAGAGAGAGAAAGAGAGAGAGAGGAGATAAAGAACCTGCCATGGAGGCAGGCTGGGGGAAGTGGGAAGGAAGTGGGGACATTGGTGGTGGGGTAATGGGCAAGGGTGGAAGGATGGGCATTGGAACACTGTAGAACCAGAACTCATACATGAACATCTTGTAATTGTGTATCAAACGGTGGTATAATAAAAAAAAATACCCATATTGCTGCAACATTGTATGACTGAAACCCAATCATGAACAGCTTTGAAATGTCTATCTCACAGTTTTGTAATAAAAATAATTTTAAAATAAATAAATAAAAAGAAAATACCCATATATTCATTGTTCTCTAAGACATGGGATCTTATCATGACCAAATATAAAATAAGTTTTCATCTAGAAAACAAAATACAGTTTTCAATTCTTTATTAACCTCATAGCAATTATCCAAGGGCTAATTAGCAAAATGAATCAAATATAAACAGATCAGGAAAAACTACCTGTGGATTTGATCTTGTCTGCTAGAGCGAACAGGAGCTAATCCATCTATTTCATCAAAAAATATTATAGAAGGTCTCATCAAATATGCCTATAGTGGGAAAAAACAGTAAATATAAGTCCTTATTTTTTAACTATCATTTTCTTAATTATTGCATTTTCTTAATAGGTAACATAAACAGTACAGCACGAAGTAGTTTAAGATGGGGCTTCACGACTGCGCTGGTGGGCTGAGGGGACATGTGGGTGGGGAGCGGGACACGAGTCAGCTGCACGCAAGGCGCGTGTCCTGTGTCTTCACTACATTCTCTGCTCCCGATGCTCTGGCTTTGAATTATGCCAAGACAGCCTAACTACCAGCAGAGCAGTTTAAAATTAAAACACACAAAAATCTAAAATGAAGGCCCTGGACAGCATGCCAGCATTTCCAAACTATATTTTCACTCAGCAACCAGTATTTCTTGAGCTAGTTCTGTATTTTAACATTACAAAATTGCCTTGATGCCTGAAGGCTGGTCTGACTTACCATAGTGCACTTTTTGTTTGCTTTCTGGTTTGGGGGTGACACCTGGCAATGCTCAGAGGGTACTCCTGGCTCTGCACCCAGGCATTATTCCTGGCAGTGCTCAGGGGACCATATGGGGTACTAGTCATCAAACCCAGGTCGGCCATGTGAAGGCACGCATCTGGTACAGACCAGTTTGAATTAAGACTCTTACCTTATTTCTATTTTTAAACGCATTATTACGGATATAGGCTTTTTGTTTTATTTTTTGTTTTTGGACCACACCGGCAATGCTCAGGGGTTACTACTGGCTCTTCACTCAGCAATCATTCCCGGTAGAGCTCAGGTGGGCCATACGGGGTGTCGGAGACCAAACCCAGGCCAGTCGCACGAAAGGCAAGTGCCTTACTGACTGTTACTATCTCTCCAGCCCCCAGAAAACAGCAATTTTTAATGCTAAGAAAAGCTAAAATTTTATGGCTTTTTTTTTTGTTTTGGGGGTCGCACACAGTGGTAGTCAGGGTTTACTTCTGGCAGGGCTGGGGCACCATGCGGAATGCCGGGGATCACATGCGGGCAAGCCACGTGTAAACACCTGCTGGACAATTGCTTTAGTTTATTTAAAAATAAACTAAAAACAATATATAACAACCTTTACCAATACAAAGTGTGTTGGTACATATCACCTTGATAACCTGTATTTAAATTCTTGTTGAAATATTTTTGTTTTGCAATTTCATGGGACTTACCTTAACATAATAAGCTATTAGTTACATTATCAAATATGAATGTGTTTCTTTAGTTGTTCAGACAAGGTTAAATTAAGTTGATTTAACAAGCTAACTTATATCAGAACTAAATTGTATAAATAGTGTTTCCTGAGCACAAAAGGAGTGATTCCTGAGCCCCACTAGACGGCCCAGAAACCAGAAAGAGCTACTCTATTTGGTGCTCACAGGTCACTCCTTAGAGAAGCTCAGGTACCATGTGGTGTGGGGGGTTCAACCGAAGACTCCCACATGCAAAGCAGGCACACAGGCTTTTAAGCTGTCTTCCAAGCCCAAAAAAGTAGTATTTATATGTTTTATTGTTTGTGTTTCTTGCTTTTGTGCCACGCCCAGAGCTCAGAACTCCCTCCTGGATCTGTTCAGGGTCACTCCTGGTGACGGTCTATGGGCAATATGAGGTGCCAGCAGTGAGCCGAGATGGGCAAGAGCAAGGCAAGCACCCTAACTCTGTGTTATCTCTAAGCATACAAAATTGTCAGGTTTTGACAATTGCCTTTTTCTTTTTTAAATCTTTTTTAGGTCACACCTGGCGATGCTCAGAAACTACTCCTGGCTGTGCACTCAGGAATTACTCCTGGCAATACTCAGGGAACCATATGGGATACGGTGACAGAACCTGGGTTGGCCGCATGCCCCACCCCCTCACTGTACTATCACTCCAGCCCACAAAAATTGTATTTTTAAAGTAACACTCAGTAAAGATAGCCTGTGTAAATAGTCACACACCTTACTCTGGCTTTTAAACTGTATTATTTCTGATTTTTTTCTAACACTATATTTACGACTTATAAAGAAAATAATCACTTGTCACTTGTATCACTTGTCTTCCCGTTGTTCATCGATTTGCTCAAGCGGGCGCCAGTAACGTCTCCATTCATTGGGAATGAGGTCCATTATTGTTACTGTTTTGGGCATATCAAATACACCACAAGTAGCTTGACAGGCTCTACTGTGGCTCTGGGTTCATCCTAGGGGGCCCAGTCTATTTCTATATCAAACCATCAACCATCCAGGGCCCACGGAGCACAGCCCTGGGTGTAGACAAGCCTGTCTCCTGTCTGCCACCTGCAGCCGGGCACAGCAGCCACCCCTGCAACATCTCAAGGGGCAGGTGGCAGGAAAGAAATAATACTGCTTTGTAATATTTTCTTCAGAGGTACTAAACTTCTTTGCTTGTTCGATTTCTTTAATTATATTGCACCTAGGGAAACTTACATATATCCAGACTTACACATATCTAGAGTTCTCCAAAATACCAAACATGGTACTATAAGCTTAGCTGTCACCTAAACAAATGTCTTGTTAACAATCTTAAATATTAAGGGGACGGACTGACAGGACAGGGGAGGGGAGCATGCCATGCATGCAGCCAACATGGCCCCCGAGCACCACCAGGAGTAAGCCCTGAGCACCAAGAGGGGTGACTCCAAAACAGAAAACAGACCAAAATTTAAATATTCACAAGTAAAACTGCTGCTAAGTACCACTAAAGAATAGAAATTCAGGTTAGTGATCCAAAATTCAATGTGCTGATTGGAAAATATAATTCCAAAAAGTGCATAGCAAAGACTGAATACGATAAACATTCAAAAGCAGCTACTCTTAAAGCACCTGGTTGCTCTTACCTGATCAAAGAGTAACCGAAGCTGCCGTTCAGACTCACCGACCCACTTGCTGAGGCAGTCCGCTCCTTTGCGCATAAAAAAGCCACTTTTTTGTCTCCTTGGCTGCACTCATTAGCTAACGCTCTGGCTACCAAGGTTTTACCTGTGCCAGGAGGGCCATAAAATAAACAACCCCTAGAGATTAAAGAACCAAAGTCAATTAATCACCACTAGTCACCAATGTGATATACCTCCCACGTAATCTTCTATGTAGATATATTATTAGATAATAATGAGGTTTTTTCCATTGTAAATAGAAAAGTTTCCCTTTGCTGAGAGTTCTCAAAAACATTCTTTTTTTAATCCCACCATACAGAATGATTCTTATATATTCTTATACAACACTTAATTCTGTGACAACATATGACAAGCACAGGCCGGCCGCGTGCAAGGCAACGCCCTACTCCCTGTGCCCAGCCGCTCCCTGTGCCCAGGCGCTCTGTGCCAGTAGCCCCTGAGCATTGCCGGGTGTGATCCAAAGTGCACCTGGGAGGGATGGCAGGTTCTAGCCCTGGCCCGCCACCCCAGCAGAGCCGCACAACAAGCCAGATGACACTCTCACTCCATCGGGCCGCCATTTTCCACATCCAGACTTCCCTCTCGTCAGAACTCCACCCAGCGACAGCCTATCACAGCCCGTCTCGCACGGCCGCTTGCAGTGGCGCAGTTCATCTATAAATGCTATCTTTAGAGGTGACTACAAGGGTATGCCACCTGCACGGCAAGCCTGGCAAGCTGCCCGTGTTGTATTTGATATGCCAAATACCAGTAACAATTATATTAGTTCATTCCCACGACCTAATATAATGGTTTGAGGCTCTTTATGTTCCTGGAGCGAGCAGATGCCCTTGGGCTCTACTAGCATGAGACAGGACATATGGAGATATTACTGGTGCCCGCTCTAGCAAACAGATGATCAACGGGAGGATAGTGATAGTGATAGTGATGAATTACATCACACAAAAATCACCATTACCATTATCACTCATTTTTTAAATATTTATTTTTCAAATTAGTATTTACTAAGATACCATGGTTTATAATAGAACTGATACCGTCTGTATGCTTGTGGAGCTACTCCACCACAGACACTCAGTGTCCACTACATGATTCACTGAGACCTTCCCTACCTTCACATCCTCAGCCCGTAGTCAAGACCATTTTTATAACACCAAGCTTTAATAGGCAAGAAATAATTAAATCAGGGCCAGAGCGATAGTCCAGTGGTAGGGTGTGTGCCTTGCACGCAGCTAACCCGGATTCGATCCCTGGCATCCCATATGGTCCCCGAGCACTGCCAGGAGTAATTCCTGAGTACAGAGCCAGGAGTAGCCCCTGAGCATTGCTGGGTGTGACCCAAAGCGCAAAAATGAATAATTAATTACATCGTAGTATGAGCTATACCAAGGTATCAAATTTCTACAGATTTCCCCTGCAGCCAAAAAAAGTGTTACATGTTAGGATGCGTCACATTAAAAACCCAAAAGAGGCAACCAGAGAGTGCAGCAGGCAAGCTCCTGGCCTGCACGCAGCCCAATCACTGGAGCCAGTTCAATCCCCAGGACCCTTATGGTCCCCTGAGCACTGATAAGACTGATCCCTAACAGAGAGCCAGGAGTAAGCCCTGAGCACAGCCAGATGGTGGGGGAGGGACGACCATCAAAAGACGGGACGACCATCAAAAGCGACAGCACAGCAGGGAGGGCGTTTGCCTTGCATGTGGCCAACCGGGTTCGATCCTTGGCATCCCATATGGTCCCCGAGCACCGCCAGGAGTTATTCCTGAGTGCAGAGCCAGGAGAAACCCCTGAGCATTGCTGGATGTGACCCAAAAAAACAAACAAAAATAAATCGTCAAAAAATGTTATGAACTATCAAATGCATGTTCAATAGATCACTTTCTCTGTGAAAACTATTAATGAGGGACAGATAAATATACGCTTACATTTATAAAACACCAATATGGTACAAAAACTAATAATATGAACAAGATAACTAAGGGAAGATGTCCACTGTGGAATACAATAAAGTTTACAAAACACTATTATTTTTAAAAATCCATGTTAAATATTAAATGCACATTAATATTGGGAAAGCACAAATACATATGTATTTGTATTTGTACTACACGTCTGTAAAGAATAAAATTGTTCTTCCCTAAGAATATTACTATCAGGGCCCAAACACTAGTACAGTGGGTAGGATGTTTGCCTTTCATGCAGTCAACCAGGGCTCAATTCCTGGCACTCCATATGGTCCCGAAGCCCACCAGAAGTAATCCCTGAGTGTAGAGCCAGAAGTAAGGCTGAGCACTTCTGGGTGTGGCCCCCAAACATAATGAGGGCCAGAGCTATAGCACAGTGGGTAGGGTATTTGCCTTGCACACAGCAGACCTGGGCTCGAAACCTGGGACCCTATATGAGCCCTGAACACTGCCAGGAGTATCCCTACGCAGAGCCAGGGCGCCTCCCTCCACACTGCCAGGAGGGGCCCAAAACCAAACAAAGGAATATTATTTTCAGATCCAGAGTGACAGTACAGCAGGCCCCACACACGGCCAGTGCAGGTTCAATCCCCAGCACCCCATAGGGTACTGAGTCCCACCAGGAAGGATACCTGAAAGCAGAGCCAGGGGTAAGTCCTGAGCACTGCTAGGTGTGGCCAAAAACAACCACAGAGAAGAATAGTGCGTTCTGCTTAGAACGAGCCCATCTCGGGGAAGGGTTGGGCAGGAGACACGGGGTGTTGCTGTTGTTTTCCTCGCGGCCTATACACGACTTGTTGGACTGGAAAAATAAGTTCTTATTGAAATTTCCTCAACTTACATGAAGCTAAATTGTTGTGCAGTTATAAAGTCACTGCAGGGACCAGAGCCTTGTTGAACAGCGAATAAGGCTCTTAGCCCGCGTGCCGCCAGCCCAGATTCAATCCCTGGCACCTGACAGGGTGCCCCGAGGCCCTGTAAGGAGTTATCCCTGAGCACAGAGTCACGAGTAAGACCTGAGAACCTCAAGGTAAAAAGTCGCTACAGAGTCATAGACTAACATTTTTACTCACTCAAGTAAACAAATAAGATTTTTCCCATCCTCGAAGCCAGAGCAGCAGTATAGCCAGTCGTATATATTCAAAGCACAAAGGTACATCTTCAGTTATACAGCTAAATAAAACTGTGCTTCCTGAAGAAGGTGAGGGCTGGGGCAGCGAGAAGGCCACACACTGGGACGATGGGGCTGGGAGGGGACTGAGTCTCTGACCGAGGGGCTACTGCTGGCCTGTCTTATGCATAACATTCTGCCGTTATCAATGCTGTAAGTCACAGTGCCTAAACGAAACACTTTGTTCTTTTTCTTTTTGGGTCATACCCGGCAGTGCTCAGAGCTTCCTCCTGGCTGTGCGCTCAGGGATCACTCCCGGTGGTGCTCGGGAAACTGTTCGAGTGCTGATGATTGAAACTGGGTTGGTAGCAGGCAAAGCAAGTGGCTGACTTGCTGTATTATAGCTCCAGCCCCATGAAATGGAAAGAAAATCTAATATAAATTTTAATTGTGATTCTTTAACTATTATATAGTACCAAATTCAGTGCAGTGAGGAAAACAAATGTAAGGAGATTTCATTTGGGCAACCAATGGTATAAATTCAAGGCCTTCATGAAACAAGCTTACCCTGCACGACTTCAAGAGCACACTTAGTGAGCTTGGAAGAAAATTTAATCACTGGAGTGCGTGACTGTCCATCATGAGCTTATCATCTGATTCCCTAAGCACTGCCGGGTGTTTGTGGCCCCCAAATATAGCATAACAAATCAATACAAAGTGGTACGACAGGGGCCGGAGCGATAGCACAGCGGGAGGGCGTTTGCCTTGCACGCGGCAGACCTGGGTTCGATCCCGGCATCCCATATGGTCCCCAAGCACCAAAAGGAGTAATTCCTGAGTGCAGAGCCAGGAGTAACCCTGAGTATTGCTGGGTGTGACCCAAAAAGCAAAAAAAAAAAAAAAAAAAAAGGTACGACAGCCCCAGGTAACAAAGCCTCGTTGCTGTTCGCATTACTAGAACAATCAAATAAATGCATATGTAATATCTGTCTTTCTAATAATTATTAACTAAAATCAAATAAAGCAACAGTAATAATAATAAAAAGTTTCTTGGCATTACTTACCTTGGAGGCTGAATTTTAAATTTTTCAAAAAATTTCTGGATATAGAAGTGGGAATACTACCATTTCCTTTAATGCGTGAATATGATGGCTCAATCCACCTATGCTATCAAACCGCACCTTCGAAAGAAGGAGTAAAGTTTAATATAAAATAATTTTGACAGTTGACCTTTTTCTTTTTCTACAGAGAAAGCGTCTTCACTTTTCTAGTCTCTGCCTTGGCATGAGGCTGAAGGAAGAGTTGGGAATGGAGTTGGCACCTACGTTCACATGGGTCCAGTCTAAGGGTTTATAAGGGTTTTAGGTGGTCATGAGAAACTTTACCAATTACACCCGGGGATTCTGAGCGGTTTAGTTCATATTTCAGAGCTCAGGATCAATATCTATATTAAAGTGATCAATCATCTTTTAAGGATTTTATAAGGACTATGTTTTTATATGTGCATAATCTGTAACCATAATGGTTATTGACTAGTTACAATCTATACAGGCACACTGCAACAGTGTGGCAGCTTTGCAATATATAGTGAGTTCAACTCCCCTCCCCCCCGTGAGAAATGTATATATAGGAAAGTTAAACAATTTTAGAAGGGGTGGGGAAAAAAATCTTCTAGAGGAAACAGAAATCCCCGAAATCTAAGGGAAAATGGGAATTCTTGACAATTGTTATGCCAATCCTCCAAATACTGGAGGATTTCTATATGACTGTGTACACAAGAATTTGGGATAGGCTCTTCAAGGGGTGACTTTGGAGTCAGCAGGGAGTTTAGAATGAAAACTGCTTTTAAGCCACAATATAAATCACGTGGGGCCCGAGTGACTGTACAATGGGTTGGGTGTTTGCTTCGCACAGTCAACCCAGGTTCAATTCCCAGCACCCTTTATGGACCGCCAAGCCCACATATAAATCATGCGTTAGACAAAGGAGCCCGGGGTTACAGTGGTTGGACAGTGGGCGGGGTGCTGGCCCTACCTACAGCCAGAGAGAGTGCAGCTGACAGGCACCGCACACAACCAACCTGCGTTCAATCCCGGGCATCCCATATGGTCCCCTGTGCACAACCAGGAGCGATTTCTAGTGCAGAGGCAGGAGTAAGCCCTGAGAACCACTTAGTATGGCCCCAAAACAAACAAAACAAATTGCCTGGAAAAGAACATGATGTGACTGAATCTTCCCAGATAGAATGGTTCTGGCTGAAAACTTTGGAGCCTCCTTGGAATGGGGCTGAACAGATTCCTATTTCTGTCTGAAGGCACAGCAGCCCTCAACCACACCCAACAATGACACAGAAATGGCCCAACTCTACAACTGAACCTCAACAACCCACCAATCTTTCCAGCTCCATAGCTCCTGGAGCACGTGATTACAACAAAATCACACAACACCTCCAAGTTTCACAGCACTGTCAGCCAAGTAGGGCCACAGAAAGTATGATGGGAAAGGTGCATAGAAGACTTCCAAGACCAATAAGCAAGAACAGTAACACAGAAGTCTCAAAAGCACCAGTCATCGCAGAGTTACCAGACAATGACTTTAGTAATACCACTGTGAGATATAACAATTACCACAAAAAAATTAACATAAATCGGCATTTATTGATCTAATTTTGTATAAATCCATCTGCCTTTATATTGTACCAATAATATAAAATAAACTTGTGTCTGCTAAGGGAACAAGTTTGGATGGTGGGTGGGAAACTGGCAACACTAGAGGAGGGAAGGTCACCCTGGTCGTGGGATTGGTGTTGGAACACTGGAAGCCTGTAACAATTATCCTGTGAACAGCTTGGTAAATCATGGTGCTAAAATAAAAAGTAAATAAAAATTTTTAAATGTTTTACGATGTTACAATAATGTTCCTGCCCTCGAGATGTTGCAGGTGTGGCTGCAGAGCCCGGCTGCATCAGCAGGTGGCAGACAGGAGACAGGCTTGTCTACACACCCAGGGCTCTGCCCCGTGGGCCCTGGATGGTGGATGGTCTGACAAAGAAAAAGACTGGGCCCCCTGGGATGAACGGAGCCATGGCAGAGCCTGGCAAGCAACACCTGGTGTACTCTTGATCACTTGATCACTTGAATCCCGTTATTCATCAATTTGCTCGAGCGGGCGCCAGTAACATTTCCATTGGACCCTACCACGTGCCAATGTAGCCCAATGGCATCTGGTTGATTCAGGAATATGAAGAGCCTCAAACCGTTCCTTCAGGGTCTTTACAAGGAAATCTGACCATCTTGTAGGTGGGCAGCCACGTGATCTTTTGACATCCCGTGGGATCCAGTCGGTAATGGCTCTAGTCCAGCGGTTGTCTCCAAATCGCATTACATGTCCAGCCCATCTGATTTTCGATGCCTTGGCAAACGAGACAGCGTCCCTGATTCTGGAATAGCGACGGAGGTCAGAACTCCGGATTCCTACTCTCACTTGAGTGAGGCGTGATATTCCAAGCATAGCTCTTTCGATTCCTCTCTGGGAGACCCGAATAGCATTCTCATCCTGCTTTCGTAGGGCCCAGGTCTCTGAGGCGTATGTTAATGCAGGGAGAACGGTGGAGTCAAAGAGATGTGCCCGGAGCCAGAGGTTCTTTGTCCTTTTAGCTATTTCTTTGGTGCCTTTGAAGGCATTCCATGCCGCTCTCTTCCTCCTGCGCAGCTCAGGCTTTAGGTCGTTCATCATGTTGATTTCTCAACCTAGGTACACATAACTGCTGCATTCAGAGATGTTTGTTCCATTGAGAGAGAATGGGGCCTTAGGAACTAGTTCATTCTTCATGAACATTGTTTTCTTTAGATTCAGCTGTAGACCTATATTTCCACATTCTCGGTCAAAGTCAGCCAGCATTTGTGCCGCTTGGCTAATGTTTGGTGTTATTAGAACTATGTCATCAGCGAAGCGGAGGTGGTGTAGTTGCTGACCATCTATCTTCACTCCCATTCCTTCCCATTCTAATTGTCTCATGATGTTCTCGAGGGTGGCACTGAAGAGTTTTGGTGAAATGGTATCACCCTGTCGAACCCCTCTTTTCACATTAATGATCACTTCTTTGTAGAATGGTGAGATCCTGGTGGTGAATCCGTAATACAGCTCACGAAGGATCTTGATGTATTGGGTTTGAACACCCTGTTTGGCTAGGGCTTCGATGACTGCTTCAGTCTCCACAGAATCAAAGGCTTTCTGTAAATCAATGAACATGAGACAGAGCGGCATCTTGTACTCCCTACAAACCTCGATGAGCTTGGTTACTGTGTGGATATGGTCGATTGTGCTGAATCCTTTCCGGAAGCCTGCTTGCTCGCATAGTTGACCTTCATCTAGTCTTCTGCTAATCCTGTTCAGGATGACTTGTGTAAACAGCCTGTAGATGATGAACAACAGGCAGATGGGGCGATAGTTGCCGATGTCGTGAATGTCTCCCTTCTTGAACAATAGAACTGTCCTGCTGGTTTTCCATTGGGAGGGCACCTTGCATTCGGACAGGTAGCGTGTGAAGAGCCGAGCTAGTGTATTGATGAGTACCGACGGCAGATTCTTCAGGTGTTCGGGTCTGACTTTATCTGGGCCTTATGCTGTTCCCTTCTTTACTGACGAGATGGCATGTCAGATTGCAGAAGGGAGAACGTTGGGAATGACATATCCATCCTGTGGAATTTGGTATGTGGGCAGGTGGATGTGGCTATCAAAGAGATTTGAGTAGAAGTCCTGGATAATCTTCTCCATTGCCTTTCTGGAAGATGTGATAGATCCATCAGGGCGTCGGAGGGCAGTCATCTTGGTCTTATAGTTGGTGTACTCGATATGCCAAAAACAGTAACAGTAACGGACCTCATTCCCAATGAATGGAGACATTACTGGCGCCTGCTCGAGCAAATCGATGAACAACAGGAAGACCAGTGACTAGTGACACTAGTGACAATAATGTTAAAATATGAATCATTGTTTAAGTGTGCTTTGAAATAAGTACAGAAAAATAAAGTTCATAGTAAAATTAAACCTTACTTTTCATTTAAATAAAATATGCATCTTTAACTTCTGATAACTAGGGACCAAGATTAATACCCAATCTAAAACACTAATGGTTATATAAGAAGCCATATTTATACCAACAATTTAAAAGCTTTCAAAATACCATCTATCAGCAGAGGTAATGTCATCCCAAGCAGGCAAAAACTGGTATAAAAGACCAAAAAAACCTCTTAGCTATTACAATGGTTTGGTATGGCCAGAAAGATAGTACATTGTGGGTAGGGTGCTTGCCTTGTAGAGTTACCCGGGTTTGATCCCCAGCATCTCCACATGGTCCCTCAAGCATTGCCAGGAGTAATTCCTGAGTGTAGAGGCAGGAGTAAGCCCTTAGCCTGTCCCCCCAACTCCTCACACACCCCTAAAAAAGAATGGTTCGATACTCTCCAAGTTCAACTTTATCTGACAACATCCTTTCCCCCTCCCTCTGACAATCTCATATTATTTAACACTGCATGCATCTAGTCAGGTAGAAAAACAAGTTTTCTCCTTAGAAGAAAACAATAAAAATATAAGCCATTTCAAGATGCCACGGAGTTTAAAGGGCTGGAGTACACATCTCACATGCTGGAGATCTGGGTTCGTTTCCCCAGCACAAGCAGGAGCAACCCCAGCACTGTTTCTAGGATGCCGCTGGGGTTGTGTGAGCAGGAGGACTGAACAACACAATCCGAGAAACACTGATGACGAGAAGCAGGAGTCCAGCACAGATTAAATATCAAAAACTCTTCAGAAAGTAAGTGCTTTGGGGTCATGGATGTGGCTCTGTAGTAAAGTGCATGCCTTTTATATCATACTGTTAGAAAATATTTCTGACAAAAAGAAATTTGGGCGCCAGAGCAATAGCACAGCGGGTTGAAAGCATTTGCCTTGCGTGCAGCAGACCGGGTTCTATTGCCAGGGGTGACCCAAAAAAGGGGAAAGGAAAAGAAAGAAATTTTGTATCATACTGTAAGAAAATGCTGACAATGACTGCCTATGACTATTGATTTTGAAAAATTTCTTTCCCTGATTTTTTATTCTGTTACAGTACTTGAAAATGTTTTAGAAGATATTAGTGTGCATATTTAATGTAGAAAAGAGTTTAAATAATAAACATTCTATACTTGAAACAACTACTGTGAACAACTTTGTAAATCATGGTGTTTAAGCTTTAAAAATAAACATTCTACAAGAAACAAAAGTTTAGTTTAATTACCAGGTGCTTGCCCCAAATTCACTGACAGTGTCCTCTACCAGAAAGATGAGTGTGACCATGTGGCTTCAACAATACCCCACTGCTGACCATGGCCTATGGACCTTTGCATATCTGTCTGCCTCATTTCCTGCAATATTAAAATGTGAAACAATGAAATCCTTAAGCAAGGAGAGCGTGTGACCAGAGCGCTAGGTGCCAAACTGTATACATCAAACCAGCACCAACGATGAGAACTGGGTCGTGTGCAACCAATTGTCAATGCATTTAAAATATATTTTAATAACAACTTCTAATAAAATTCCCAAACTTACGGTTTTATCAATATTCATTGGGTCAACATCAGCCAAGCTTGTACCAACTTTGACTCGTTCTCGGAGAATACCACTAGCCAAATCTTCTGCTCTTAAATTCATAGGCAAACATCTGAAAGGCACAGGAGCCCAGCAGACAGCATTACAGGACACACAGAAAATAAGTTCGCATCTTTGACACATTTTCTTTATTCCCCTTTCCACACAGCCCAGAAAATATTCATATTTTTAATTATTCTCCCTAATACTTTTTCACATAACCAAAAACTACTATTTTTAAGAAGTATTAACCAGGTAAAGAATATAAGATTATTAATCTGTGTGGCCAAATACATAATCTATTTCAAATCAGGTTGCTTACCTGATATTCCATGTTATGTCAATATAAGAGCAATAGACGCAGATGTAGCAGACACAGCAGTAGAGGCAAAGAGACAGCTTGCTGAGCTCAGAGCACGCTTTACATATGGAGCCCCAGGTTCAAACCTGGCCACATATGGTCCCCTGAGCATTCCTGGCACAGTTCAAATCCTCCACCGAAATCACAAAGCAGAGAGCAGAAACACAATTCGGGGGCTAACATGGGCTCCACACGGGCTCAGGTCTGGTCCCAGCAATACACAGTCACCCAACACTGCCAGGAACAACCCCTACACCACAAAGTGTAGTCCCCCAAAAAATTAACATAAAAATAGTGCTTGAAAAGCATCACAGAATCACCACGTTCAGGTCAGTGAGGCAGCTCAAAGAGCTACAATGCATGGTTCCATGTGTGAGCCCTCAGCTTCATGCCCAGCACTGCACAGTTCATACTCCTGAGCATGGCCAGGAGTAGCCCCAAAGCACCAGGTCAGAAATAGCCAGGTGTGGCCCCCGTCCCTCCACACCCAGGTTTACGAATTAGGAGTCATGGGTATAAAGGGTCAAAGGCTGTGACTTATGTAATGGGGCATATGTCTTTCATGTGTGAGGCCCTAATTTACACCCAGATATCACATGCTCCGCCCTCCAGCACCACCAGGTAAGGTCTATGGATTAGTGACAACAAGAAATAAAAGAATTTGAGGCTGGAACAATACTACAGAGTAGTATTTGCCTTGCAGGTGGCCAACCCTGGCTTGATCCCTGGCACCCATATGGGTTCCCAAGCACAGCTAGGAACAATTCCTGAGCACAGAGCCAGGAGTACCCCCTGAGCACTGCCGCATGTCACACACACACAAAAAAGAAGAATTTAAAGGTCAACGATACGGTATTAGTGTAGTCCAAAATATGTGTTGTAGGCAAGTGGTTGGAGAGATAGCAAAATGGCTAAGGAACCTGCCTTGCAAGATCGTGGTTCAATCTCCAGCATCCCATCTGGCCCCCTGAGCAGCATCAGGTATAAGTCCTGAGTGCAGAGCCAGGAATAAGCCCTGAGCATTGCCAGAAATGGCTCAAAATCCAAAATAAAATTAAAAATATTGTATTGAATAATAGTACTAGAAAAATGCTAGCATATGTAAGAAAGCCACTTAAAAATAAAAACCAAGATGTAACCCAAATATGAACATCTTTGTAATTGTATATCTCATGGTGGTATAATAAAAATATTAAATAAAATAAAAAATAAATAAAACAAAATATCAGGAAACTTAAAAAACAAACAAGATCAGAGAGACAGAACAGACACAAGATCTGCAGGCGGCTGACCCCCATTCAAATCCCAGTCACGGGCCGGAGCGATAGCCCAGCGGGTAGGGCGTTTGCCTTGCACACGGCTGGCCCATGCCGGCCCGGGTTCGATCCCTGGCATCCCATACGGTCCCCTGAGTACCGCCAGGAGTGATTCCTGAGTGCAGAGCCAGGAGAAACCCCTGAGCATTGCCGGGTGTGACCCAAAAAAAGAAAAAAAAAAACCCAGTCACATGGTCTCTTGACATCCAAATACAGTCCTTAAAGGCACCAAACACCTCTCAGGATACCCAGAAAATCCCTGGAACCACAAGGCCCAAGCAATACCATTACCTGAGGTCCAGACAGTGAGCTGGGTCTAACAGGCTGAGCGTTCCCGGAAGGGCCCCAAGTCTCCTGAGAGACCCAAACTAACAAAAGTTACTTACATGTAACCATATTTTTTTACTTACCTATTTCTTGCTCTTGCCATGCTCTTTGACTTCCTTCTTTCAAAGCGTTCCTCATCAGAAGAAGTCGTGTCACTACTATGAATAGCATGCTTCTTTCTCCTAAAGAAAACAGGGTTCTTCACATCAGCCCAGATGGCTCAGTGGGCCCGAGCACATTCTCCATACAGTAGCCCCAGCTTGGATCCCTGGCACCACCGGATCCCCAAGCAGCGAGCCAAGAGCAGCCCCAGAGCACTACCGGTGTGAGTCCCTCACTCCCAACCCCCACCAAAAATAAATAAGAGAAATATAGTAAGCCACAAGAAAACAAATTAATTGAAAATAGTCTTAGGAAAAAAAAAAAAAGAAAATAGTCTTGGAATATCAGGAGTGTGGTTTAAGTCTACTTTCCATCCCCAGAACCATAAGCCTGCCAAGCACTGCCAGGAATAGCCCCAACAATTAAGAAAATTATGTTTTAACTATTGTACATAATCAAGAAAGTAACAAATTTATATGTGTGAGTGCGAGGGAGAAAAAGAGACAGAAAGAAAATGTGTGTGAGTGTATGTGTGTGCATGTGTATGCGTATGCGTGTGCATGTGTGTGTGTGTGTGTGTGTGTGTGTGTGTGTGTGTGTGTGTGTGTGAGTGAGTGAAAGATTTTGAATATGGAAGATATAAAGAGCTGGATTTGATCCTCAGCATTCCGTACCAGGAGTAATCCCTGAGTGCAGAGCCAGGAGTTAGCCCTGAGCACCACTGGTGTGGCCCCCAAAACAAAACAAAACAAAACAAAAAACAAAAATTAGATTATGTTTTTATCATTTAATTAAGAGCAAAAACTATCAAATCAATATTTCACATAAAAGAATTCTGACTACTTAGATTTAATTCTATAGCTTTACCCGCAAGGCAAGCCTGGCAAGCTGCCCGTGTTGTATTTGATATGCCAAATACCAATAACAATTATGTTAGGTCATTCCTATGACCTAATATAATGGTTTGAGGCTCTTTATGTTCCTGGAGCGAGGAGATGCCCTTGCGCTCTACTAGCATGAGACAGGACATATGGAGATGTTACTGGAGCCCGCTCGAGCACATTGATGATGAACGGGAAGATAGTGATAGTGATAGTGAAATACAGCTTTAGGAAATGTGATTGTCTACATAATAACTATTCTAAGCAAAACAAAGTGAAAGGATAATAGCAACATGTAGGACAGTAACTACTCTTCAGCAATGAAAGAATTTTACTTAGTCTCTGACTGGCATTATCAGCATGCCTACACCTTCTTCTAATCACGAAGTGCATTACATATCATTTGAAGTATATCTGAATAACAGATATAAATATCTTCTTTCAAGAATTATAAAACAATGGGGCTGGAGTGATAGCACAGCGGGTAGGGAGTTTGCCTTGCACGCAGCCGGCGCAGTCGACCCAGGTTCGATCCCCGGCATCCCATATGGTCCCCTGAGCACCACCAGGAGTAATTCCTGGAGCGAAGAGCCAGGAGTAACACCTGAGCATCGCGGGTATGACCCAAAAAGCAAAATTTAAAAAAAACAAAGAATTACAAAACAAGAAGCGGGACGAGGCTTAGAAGTAAAGCACCTGATCACACATGTGTGACCCAAACTCCAGCAGCGCCAAACATCAAAACCATAACATACCTGATATGGCTTCTTCTTGCTGGAGACCTGTGGATATCAAACAGAGTGTTTTCCCTCTTTTTTGATGAGCAGGTACTAGAAGGGAAAAACGTTTAACATAAAAATTATAAATTAATAAATCATTATATTAAAGCAGTAGAAATTGTTTCTGTTCACTTTCTAAACATTAGCAAGTCACATGGTTTCAGGCTCCAAATGCTGTCTGGAAGGAATACAAACGAAACTTTAAATCTTGTGCTAATACTCTTAAGTTGCAAAATTCTAAAATGATGTTAAATTCAACCTTTGTAGTCTTGGATCAAACAAAATTTTATGTGGTGTACTACCAAAAGCACAGTCATTAAAAAATTTTGATTTATGGGCTGGAGCAAAGAGCGGGAAGGGCATTCACCTTGCATGCGGCCAATCCAGGTTCGATTCCCAGCATCCCATATGGTCTCCCGAGCACCGCCAGGAGTTAATTCCCTGAGCAAAGAGTCAGGAGTAACCTCTGAGCATTGCGAGGTGTGACCCCAAAAAAATAATAAATTTGGTTTTGTTTTTGGTCCCCACCCGTGAGGCTCAGAAACGATACCTAACTCAGAGTTCGGCTCACTCCAAGACAAAGCCAGGGAATCATAGGATGCTAGGGATCAAATCTGGAATCATAGGATGCCAGGGATCAAACCTGGAATTAATCAAGCCTTGACTGAACTCTCTTCCCAGGCGAAATAAGATTTTGTGAGGGGGAAGGGAGGGTACGGGGGGAAGCAGGGCCAATGTGAGGCCCCGGAAGCCTGGAGGCCCCTCTAACTGGGCCAGTGCACCCCAGGGTATCCCCTACGGTGGGTGCTGCTTAGTTCATGAGTGCCAGCGACTAGCAGGACCAACCCTACAGTGTTGGGGGGTGGGGCCACCCAGCAGCTAACGTGTGTGAGGGCTAATCACTTGGGTTTGATTTCCACACTGCCACCCTTTTGTACAAAGTTAAACAGAGGAGGGGCCGGAGCGATAGCCCAGCGGGTAAGGCGTTTGCCTTGCGTGGCCGGCCTGGCCAGCCCGGGTTCGATCCCGGCATCCCATATGGTCCCCGAGCACTGCCAGGAGTAATTCCTGAGTGCAAAGCCAGGAGTAACCCCTGAGTGTCACCGGGTGTGACCCAAAAAACAAAAAAAAAAAAAAGTTAAACAGAGGAAAGCTGACACCGGTGATGAGACTTATGTTAGAAAACTGTATGAAGAAACTCAACCAGGACTTTGTAAATCATGATGTCTCAAAAAAAATTAATTTATAAAATGGTATGTTCTGTTTCTTTAAAGATATGAGAGAATTTTATAAAGACTTCTTTGGGGCAGGAGAGACTGACACAGGTAAGGCACTTGCTAGCAGATCCTGTACAGTCCCAAGCATCACCAGGAGTGATGGGGGACCAAAAAAAGCTCCAGATGAAGAGGATGCTTGTAAACCCCTAACAAAAGACCGACATCACAGCAGATAAGGGACGCAAACTCAGCAGAAAAACATCCCAATCAAAAACATGGGCAAGACATTTGAACTGACAATTCAGATACAATATTTGCAAATTTGCACAATTAAAAAGGAAATGAAAACAACTGTATACTTCTTAGAAAGTCAAACATAAGGAGCAGAGATGTGGCTATGTAGTAGAGTGCTTGCCCTGAGGGCTCAAAATTCAGCACCACCAAAAGAAGGAAAAAGGGTGAAACATAATAAATAAAATCCAATCATTCTATATCTATGTAATAAAAAATTAAAATATATGTCCAAAGGAAATCCTGAGCATGAATGTACATTCACAATAATTTATAGTAGTCAAACAATAAAATGTGAACAATCTAAATACTCATTTAAAAATATAGAAAATGTACATAATGTTTTTTGCTGAGAAAGCTACATATCCAAAGCAGATCAGGAGGCCAGATATGGGACAACAGCCAGACCCAGGTTTGATCCCTGGCACCACATATTTCACCCAAACCAGGACAGGCATGATCTCTGAGCACAGAGCCAGCAGTAAGCCCTGAGTACCATCAGACAGGGGTCCTGACTCCCCAAAATGGAGATGAGTGAGTGGCTAACTGAGAACTGGAAAGAAGATGCAAGTAGGTTACTTGTACTAGATGACAAGCAGGATGTTTTGGGGTTTGGGGAACATATTCTGATACTTTCATAAGTATAGTAAGTTTGCATCATAAATTCATATACACTTGAATACCCAAAGTATTTCAAATTTGTCAAATTGTGAAGGTTAAGTGCATTTAATCACACTTAAATAGACTTAATTATTTTTCTGGAAAAAAAAAAGTTTACCAGGGCCAGAGAGATAGCACAATGGGTAGGGAGTTTGCCTTGCATGCAGCAGACCCAGGTTCAGGGAACCTCAGATTTCCATATGGTCCCTGAGCACTGCCAGATATGACCCAAAAAGAAAAAAGTAAAAATTATGACTATCACTATGTGAATGAATTTTAAACTCTGGAAGAATCAAGTTGTAAAATTTTCCAAGAGCTGCAAAGAAACTAATAAAACAGTACCCATAGGGGGGCCAGAGCAATAGTCCAGCAGGTAGGGCGCTTGCCTTGCACGCAGCAGACCGGGTTCGATCCCGGCAACCCATATGGTCCCCAGGCACCGCCAGGAGTAATTCCTGAGTGCAGAGCTAGGAGTAAACCCTGAGGATCACCAAGTGTGACCCAAAAAAGCAAAACAAAACAAAAAACAAAAAAAAAACAGTACCCCTAGGGGCTGGAAAGATAGTAGAGGGTAGGACTCTTGCCTTACACGGGGCCAACACAAGTTTAATCCTCAATCTACATGGTCGCCAAGCAATGCCAGGGAGTGATCCCTAAGCATAGCCAGAAGCCTTGAGCACCGCCAGATGTGACCCAATATTTAAAAACAAATTCTGTGAGGACAGGGAGGGAGCTCAGCGGCAGAGCACACGCTTCATACATGTGAGCCACTGGGCACTATTCAATACTCTTAAGGGGGAACACGAGGACACAACATCTAGGTTTTGATGACCTTGACTAAACTATTTAACTATGGGTCAAAGCAGTGGCTCAGGGGTAAAGTACATGCTTTGCATGCATGAAACCTGAGTTCAATCCCAAGCACTATCACTTCACTTGTATCACTTGTCTTCCCGTTGTCCACTGATTTGCTCAAGTGGGCACCAGTAACATCTCCATAGTCCTGTCACATGCTAGTGTAGCCCAAGGGCATCTGCTCACTCCAGGAACACGAAGAATCTCAAACTAGTCTTCAGGTCACAGGAATGAGGTCCGATAATTGTTACTGGTTTTGGGCATATCAAATATGCAAACAAGTTAACTATTTGGAAATAAAAAAATACTAGCCCCTAAACACATCTTTGGAGCAAGGATAAACTATGGTAATTATAAAATTTAAAATTTTTTTTAAATAATATGTGTCATGTATGCATTTCACTATTGCTACTATGTAATTCCAGTGTGTCTGAAAAGAAAGGTATGTGGACGGTCCAGAAAGATAGTACCGGGATTTGCCTTGCAAATCAGAGTTTGATCCTCCACATCACAGGGATCACTCCTGAACAGTGCTAGGAGTATTCCAATCCCTACCCCAGGCCACAAAATATATATATTTGTAGGGGAAAAGTATGATACCAAAAAGAGACCTCACTCTTGGGGCCGGAGTGATAGTCCGGCAGGTAGGGCATTTGCCCTGCACATGGCTGACCCAGGTTTGATCCCAGCATCCAATAGGGTCCCCTGAGCACAGCCAGGTGGAATTCCTGGAGTGCAGAGCCAGGGAGTACCCTCTGAGCAGGAGAGAGAGAGAGAGAGAGAGAGAGAGAGAGAGAGAGAGAGAGAGAGAGAGAGAGAGAGAGAGAGAGAGAGAGAGAGAGAGAGAGAGAGAGAGAGAGAGAGAGAGAGAGAGAGAGAGAGAGAGAGATCCCACTCTTCCAAATGCTTTAGGGGGATAGATAGGGTGAACTAGAGCCACGGAAGGAAAGAAGTCCAGGGCTCCCTACCTATGGGAGGTGCCTGGTACCGATCCACTGTTTTTCTCTGTCTCAGATTATACGGCCTATCATTTTCTTCTCCTTCTGCCTCTTCAACTTCTATGTCTCCATCCTCTTCTTGAGATTCTAGTTTCACACATGCGAAAAGAAATTTGAAAAAACATTCTTGTAAGATACAACAACTAGTAGAATCTTATTCTGCACAGTTGATATAAAGGGGCTGACATTTTATTAAACTATGAAAATCAATATAATTAAACATCAACAAAACAAGTGTAATAGAAAATGTCTTTCATATACACACATATCATCTACCTCTCTACTAAATTGATGTGATTATATATTTTATCTCTTTTACTCTTCAAACAAAGCAATTTTACTATACAGAACTTCATTAAGTACCTAATAATGACTAAATAAATAAGTCGGTTTCCAAATACCACTTAGAAGCACCAAAAAACATAAAAATGCTTACGAGATAGTTAAAATTGCTACAGCTGCCAGATGTGGCACTAACATGAAGTAAGCCTGATAAAAACGTAGGTCTGTGCTGGAAAGAGGTAAACAATCAGCACTCCCTGCAGGGAATGTGAGAGAAGCAGGGTTCATTTAATGAACAGGCACAAATTCACATTCTGAATCTCATATATGCTAATTTTCTCCACAAGAAATAGTGCGGTGGTTCTGGCGCAACATGTTCTCAAGAGAGTACCTTACTGGAAATACCAGCTCTTCAAACCTCAAAGCTAGCAGCTTGCTCTCCAAGCCTGTGTTCTCCCTGAACATGCATCTCACTAGCCAGTTTGTTTATTTGCTTGCTTTTCCCACTCTAGAGAATGCCGTGTTCCCTTTCTCTCCTCTCACATCTTTCTACACAAGGGTAAACCTTAAGCACCTCTGAGCATGGTCACAAACAGAAACAAGCAAAAGTCACTTTCTAATAAACACCTGCTTCTCCATAAATCATACAAAAAGCAGAAATAAATGAGACTTCCTGGTAAAATACCAACTACCCTGCGCTTGCGATACAACCAATCTTCTGAAAAAACTCACGTCCCTAAGTAGTGACTACTATATAATCGAACCCGACAAACACATCAGCAATCAATTTATAATCCTTCAAGCAGAGTGTTTCCAGCTCCAGCACTAGATTGTTAGTTCAGAGCCCAGACAAGCCTCCAAAAGGCTCCCCATTAGTAGAAAGCCCCACCAGTATAAGAGTCACCTCTTACCCTCCATCCGTAACTAGGGCTGGAGAGTAGAGTAAGGAGGTAGGACATCGGTCCTGCACGCCTCAACCGAGTCTGATCCCCAGCACCCCACATCCCCGATTCTCTACCAGGACTGATGCCTATCCCGAACACAGAGCCAAGAACAAGCCCTGAGCACCACGAGGAATGCCCATAAACAAAATTCATCCATAACTATATTTAGGACCTGAATAATCAGAGATTTAGAAGCCATGGACAGAAAGTGACTTGGATAGAGGCGTCCGCTTAGGAAAGAACCAGAAAGGATGAGACAGACTCATGCACAAGAAGCCTGAGCTTGAACCCCAGCACCACACGGTCTCCCCTCACCTCCAGGAGTGACCCCAACCATAGAACCAAGCGCTGTCTATGAGCACTGCAGCACACAACCATAAAGACGTTCAAAACCTGATCTAGAAGGTCCCTGGATATGAGTTGTCCCCTAAGAATTGATTCACCCCACACAGTGCCAAACAGGTCAGGGATATAGCTCAACAAGAGATCAATTGTGTTCTATGGGTTCAATCCCTAGCACCACACACACCACAAAAAAGGCCTTTACAAACCTTCCTCTTCACCCTCAGTGGAAACTTCATGATGATTCTGTATACCATAACTATTTCTTCTCAACGACTTTCTTCTCCCTCTTTTACTCTTGAATACATATCCATGTTTTCCTTGTAAAGAAAGAAATCTGTCAAATACTAGCATGGAATTGACTCCTTGCTATAAGTATCATGAACCCAAGGTATCAAATCCACTCACTGAAGTGTGTTGAGGACTGGGGCAGGAGCAACAGAACAGTGGGTGGGTAGGGCCTTGCACGTGGCTGACCTAGGTTCCATACCTGGCATTCCGTATGGTTTGCCAAAACGGCCAAGAATTGCTTTCTGAATTCCTGTTACTCCACAAAGCCAGGAATAACAACTGAACATCACTGGATGTGGCCCAAAAAACTTAGAGATGCCTACAAGTGTATGCTACCTGCACGGCAGAGCCTGGCAAGCTACCCGTGTTGTATTTGATAATATGCCAAATACCAGTAGCAATTATAGACTCATTCCGAATGGATTGAGGCTCTTTATGTTCCTGGAGCAAGCAGATGCCCTTGGGCTCTACTAGCATGAGACAGGACATATGGAGATGTTACTGGGGCCCGCTCGAGCAAATCGATGATGAACAGGAAGACAGTGATACAGTGATACTGAGGACTAAGAAGATATAGCCCAAGGAGATGACATGCCCGGGAGGGGTGGGGGCGGCAGGGGTGCACACAGGGCGATGAGACAGAGAGAAAGGAGCGCCAGGGGAGTTTGTCTTGTGAGCCTGAGTGACAGTACAGCAGGCATGATGCATGCCTTGCACGCAGCTGACCCAGATTCCATTCCATTGGTTGCCTAGCATCCCACATGATCCCCAAGCCTGCTAGGAATGATCCTGAGTGTAGAGCCAGGAGTAAGCCCTGGGCACTGCTGAATGTGACACCCCACCACCATCACCAAAAGAAAAACACACCACAAAAGGAAAGTGTATGCCTTGAATGAAGTCAAGCCGGGCTTAATCCCCCAGCACCAGATGGTCCCTAAGCATTGCATGTACAGCCCTAGAGACCCCTCCCAAACACTGCAGGGTCCCAGCCACCACCACAGTGGGGTCAGGTACACCCTGGCACCAACAGGCCTGAGTAAGACCAATCCTCAAGTCCTAAGCTGAACCATCAGTCCAGTCCAGAAGAACTACCAAAAGGGGGCCCCCCAGGTTGCAGACGCTACCACAGAAAAGTAACAGGGAATGGAGTAAGGGAGCCGAGGCGATGGCACAGCAGGTGGGGCGTTGGCCTTGCACGTGGCTGAGCCAGATGTGATCCCCGGCATCCCATGTGGTCCCCCGAGCACCCCCAGGAGTCATTCCTGAGTGCAGAGCCAGGAGTATCCTGGAGCACGCCCGGTGTGACCCAAAAACAAAAACAAAAAACAAAATGATCTGCTTCACATGTCTGGATTAGAGCAATAGCTTAAGGACTGGAATATAGGTCATGCATGCGTGAGGCCCCGGATTCGATCCCTGGCATTCCTGACCCTGGAGCACCACAGGGGAGCCCCCTGCCCAAGAAAGAATAGTATGCTGACAACTAGGCAATGAGGTGTGATACGATACAGTTGACAACAGATAATTGTAGACAAAATGCATTTAATTAACTCAGTACAAAAAAAAGACACTAAATGTTCAGATCAAAAGCAGCAGTAGAATAAGGGGCTGGCGCTACAGTAAGCAGGTGGGGCGTTTGTCTTGCACATGCTGAGCTGGGCTCGATCCCAAGCATCCCATATGGTCCCAGTGAGCACTACCAGGAGTAAATTTCTGAGTGACCACTGAAAATAGGTGTGACCCCTGTTTTGATTTTGATTAACGAAATCAAAGTTGTCTGCAAAAATGATACTTCTGGTGCGGATGGTCTTTAGAAAAGTTGTGGCAAACGGCATATAGGTAAGAGACATCAAAATGGCATATAGAGAAGAGAGCAATAAAATCCCCAGTTAAATCATAGTCAAAACACATATTAGTACACACAACTCACATGTATGAGGCCCTGGATTCGATCCCAACATAACTCCCCCATCCCCCAAAAAAGAGCCAAAGAGATAGTACAAGGGGTTACGGCTGATACCATTTCAAATTCTTGGCTCCTTGGGGCCGGAGCAATAGCACAGTGGGGGAGGGCATTTGCCTTGCACGGCCAACCTGGATTCAATCCCCAGCATCCCATATGGTCCCCCGAGCATTGCCAGGAGTAATTCCTGAACGAGGAGCCAGAAGTAACCCGGGCATCACCAGGTGTGACCCACAAGGAAAAAAAAAATTCTTGGCTCCCTCATAGGTCCCCTGAACACCACCAGGAGTGAGCCCAGACACGGCCAGGTGTTGCCCAAAAACAGGAAGGGAGGGAGGGAGGGAGGAGGGAGGGAGGGAGGGAGGGAGGAGGGAGGGAGGGAGGGAAGGAGAGGGGGCTGGTGCTGAGGAGACATGCTGGACACAGGCTTGGCACGCATGCAAGGGCCCGGGTTCAGTGACTGGTACAGCACTAAGCCAGGTGTAGTCCCTGAGCACTGTTGGGTGTGGCCCCAAAGCAAAGAACCGTTTGGTAAAGGTTAAGTTAAAACGCCACGAATTCTGTGTCTGTCCACATTCGCCGCTCTACTTCCCCTGACCGACGATTCCGCCTGATATTGATGTTGTCCATCTCCTGCAGGACAGCCTCGGCAGTACTACAGTCATAAAATATAACCAGTGTCAGCCAATAGCAGCACATGACATACGATGATTAGGCCACATGCTTTATAGAGCTCAAGCAAAAGCATTATAATTATCGGATAGATCACTATACAAAATACACCAATGAACTATCTTGCTTGTCCAACATTCATCAGAAAACGATGACAAATGAGTCCAAAGTATCCTCTACTTTGACGCATTTATTGAAACTCTGTAAGGCTCCATTAAATCCACAGGCCTGGGGCTGGAGCAATAGTACAGGGGTAGGGCGTTTTCCTTGCATGCTGCCCACCCAGGTTCCATCCCCGCATCCCATAGGGTCCCCCCATGAACTGCCAGGAATAATTCCTGAGCATGGAGCCAGGAATAACCCCTGAGCATCGCTGGTTGTGACCCAAAAGGCAAAAAATGAATAAATAAGTAAAATTTAAAAAATAATAATAATAAATAAATCCACAATGCCGCTACAAATAATTACCTAATACAAGAAAAAATAATGTAATCTCTTCATTAAAGATGGAATTGCAGGACTGGAGCAAACAGTACAGTGAATAGGACACACCCCACATGTCCCCAAGCACTGCCAGGAGCAATTCCCTTAGTTGAGGGTTAGGAGTCCAAACATCAACAGATGTGGCCCCAAAACAAAAATAAATAAAGATGGAATTACAAACTATAAAAATTTAAAATTGCTATGTCCAAAGGCCAATTTAAGGTTATTTGAACAGACTCACAAACATGGGGGCAGAGCTGCTACCGGCTCTCCCTGTGCCCAGCCGCTCACAAGGCACCCAGGAGGGATGGCGGGTTCTAGCCCTGGCCCGCCACCCCAGCAGAGCCTTGCAACTAGCCAGTCGACCCCCACTCCATGAGGGCCACCATTTTCCACATCCGGACTTCCTCTCGTCAGAACTCCACCCAGCAGAAGAGCCTATCACAGCCTGGCTCGCAAGCAGCCGCAGTTCATCAATAAATGCTGGATTTAGAGGTGACTACAAGAGTATGCCACCTGCACGCAGAGCCTGGCAAGCCTCCCGTGTCATATTTGATATATGCCAAATACCAGTAACAATTATAGACCTCATTCCCATGACCTGATGGAATGGTTTGAGGCTCTTTATGTTCTTGGAGCAAGCAGATGCCCTTGGGCTCTACTCGCATGAGACAGGACATATGGAGATGTTACTGGTGCGCTCGGAAGACAGTGATACAGTGATACAGTGAACAGACAATATTTTAGAACTTATGAAACACTACATCTACAAAATAGCACACTGTATCTTTTGAACACATTTAAATATGTTACTTTTAGCCGTTAAGAAATACTCAAACTTGGCATTACTCCTGTAGAGTATTTCCTCTCCTCCCAAACAGGAGTTATACCGAACTCCTTTCTGCAGCTATAGCAAGGATTAAGTAGAATGATTTCTGATCTGAGAATGAAGTTTCTTAAGTACAGCTGCTGAACAATCATTTAGCCTCTCCTAAGCATATCCCACGCAGCAAATTTCAAATGACCGTCAATTCAGTCTTGACTAAGAATACTTACTATGAACCAATAATGTAAGACTACTTGAAATTTTTCAAAAACACAAATGTTAAGTAGCAAAATACAAAACACAAATGTTAAGTAGTAAAAAAACAAATGTTAAATATTAAAGGACTGCAATAGTAAAACAGAATCACTTCTTATATTAGCTAATAAAACAGAAGAGCTTAAAGGAACTGCAGTAACAATCCAACAGGTGGGATATTTGCCTCGCACTCCTCAGACCCAAACTCCCCAGTGCTCCACATGTCTGGCCTCCCGAGCACCACGGGAGTGACTCCGGAGAATAGAGACAGGTAAAGACAGGTAAACACTGCCATCGCCAGGTCCCCCTTCCCACACACACACACGCACACACACACACACACACACACACAGTCTCTCTCTCTCTTTTCTCCTCCCCTCTCTCTGTAACTGGTTTGGCGCAAGAGAGATAGTGCAGAGGATAGGGTTCTTTCCTTGCATGTGGCAACCTGGGTTCGATCCCTGGCTTCCATATTGTTCCCCAAGCAGCGCTAGGAGTAATTCATTGGGTATGGACCAAAAACAACAACAACAACAACAAAAAGTAACTGCCTGAATATCAAATAACCTAAGAGAATTACTATGGCATACCTATTTACTAGTTGATCAAATAATAAACTCTGGTTCACACTTTCAAATCTGTTTTTCCTGGAGCGACAACTTTTTCTGACTTCCATGTCACCATTCATACAAGCCAGGTCGCCATCTCCCTTCTTTTCCCCTCAAGGGGATGGCTTCAAGGGCTACAAGAAAAGAAATGTTTCCATTTTAAAGTACATAGTACAGAAAGAAAGAAAAAGCAAACTTTTAAAAATACCTTTGAAAAGTTTACTAAACACCTCCAATAGCCAATAATTTAAAATAAGCTTATAAGCTTTTATAAGTCATATCATTGAAGATACTTGTGCTCATTTTCTGCACTTAATAATTATGTTTGTTTTTATTATGACTAATCCAGTCATTTCCAAGTATATACTGATTGGATGATTAAATCACAATCTTATCCCACTCTACCACTCTAACAATACTGTAAGAATTTCAATACTAACCAGTTTCATAATAGAATACTCACATAAGCTACTATGTCCGTTTGGTAATGTAGCACCAGGCTGAGAAGTTAACCTAGAACACAATCATATTTAATATGCAAACACATCAACATTCGTTAAAAGCAGCAAGAAATATATTATTGAATCATTTTAATCTTTAAAAAGTCAGAATTTCTATTATTTTTTAAAATATTTTATTATACCGCCGTGAGATATTCAATTACAAAGATGTTCATATTTGGGTTTCAGTCATACAATGTTTTAGCACCCATCGCTCCACCAGTGCCCATTTCCACCACCAATGTCCCCAATCCCTTCCCCCTCCCCTAGCCTACCTCTATGGCAGGTTCTTTTTTTTAATTAATATTTTATTATAGCACCGTGAGAATTTCTATTATTTTTAAGAATATAACATTCTTCACTCTAAGAATAAAACATTCCAATTAATAAAACATACCAGCTGATTAATAATAATTTCACTATTCAAGAAAAGCTCTAATAACAGGTTTTAAACTAAAAAGTGATTCAAACTCTTCCTTCAAACTCTAAAAAATAATCTAAAGGCTCAACATTTACCATAAACTTAACTGATACCATAAACAGCAATGATCACAAGTATTTACTACTGACTGTGAATTAAAATAAAATTCAAATAATAATAAAGATAATAAATCAAGAAAACTACTTAAAGTCTAGTACCACTGAATAGTTTTGAAGTATTTTATTTTATACTCTAAATTGACAAGTGAAAACTTAGCTAATTTAAGAAAAATTCAAGTCACTTGTCAGTCATGGAAACATGAAGACGAAAGAAAAAATCAGCATGGGCCTGGCACAGCACAGCGGGCAGTGGCAGGGCTCTGGCCTTGCACGCAGCAGACCCAGGTTCAAGTCCCAAAACCACAAGCGGACCCTGGAGCCCTTCAGGAGTGACCCCTGAGGACAGAGACAGGAATTAGCCCCAAGCACTGCAGGATGTTGCCCAAGACCAGAAGGAAAAAGCAGGGCCATGAAGATAGCGTGAAGAGGCGAGCACACGCTTCCTAACACGGGGTCCTCCAAATACCACAAGGTGAGCCCAGAAACTGCCCCTGACCACCACACCAAGATGTGATCCCAAACCGAAACAGAAGTACAGCCAGTAGGGCGTTTGCCTTGCGTGGAGCCAAGCTGGCTCCTGGTCCCCTATGTGATCCCTTAAGCACCACCGAGAGCCAGGAGCAACCCCTGAGGGCCACCATTGAGTGTGGTCCCACCACTGCAAAAAAAAAAAAAAAAAAAAGGTTTTTTTTTTAAAAAACTAAATCAATTGTTATGTAATTTAATCTTGAGCACTTTTATTATTTTTTCACTATTAAAAAACAAACCCAAGTAAAAATTAGAAAACAGTAAATGTGGGACTGGAGAGTTAGTACATCAGGTAAGGAACTTGCCCCATGCTGCCGAGCCAGGGTCGGTCCCCCACACGGTCCCCTGACCCTACAAGGAATAACCCCTGAGCACAGAGCTGGAGAGAACCCTGTGCACAGCCAGGTGTAGACAAAAACAAGAAAATACTGAACACGTATGACTGTTTTCTGCTCTGTATAGTATGCACAAATCTTTTAATTAAAGCTTTTTTATTACTCTGCAACATTTTTTCTTACTCCAGCGCTCTTCATATTAACTTATACATGGTAAAAGTAAAAATAAATAGTTAGGGCAACAGGGATTTGGCCCGCGTGCCTGTCCCGCAACACATGCTCCCCCTATAGCACGGCTGGGTCTGATGAGCAACAGGAATAGACCTTCACACCGAGAGAAAAAAACATTTTCAAGTGTAATCTGGGACTAAGGATATAGCTCAGTTATCACTTGCTGGCATGTGTGAGGCCTGAATCCCATTCCTAGCTCTGCAAAATAAACAAAATAATGTAAAGTAGTGCCTCTTCGGGACATAATATATTAGCTACAAACTCCTGAGGAATAAATATGTACACAGATGTCTTACATTGCAACCCTTTACAACCCAAGGATGTTTTACTTTGGACTAAAAGTAACCAGAATTTACCTACACACAATCAAAATGTCTTTAAATACTTCAAAGAGTGGCGAAACCGAGGCACTCCCTTCCCTCTGTCCTCAGTCTGTGCATTAAAGCTACATCAAAGACTCTGAAGAAAGAAGATGAGCCGTCTCAGTTCAAACTTCTTTTCCTTCTCTCTCTTTCTCTTTTACATCCTGGTGAGGGACCCTTTGGGCCACACTGGGAGATGCTCAGGAGGGGCGGGGGTGTCTGCTCCTGACAGGAGCTCCAAGACCACGTGGTTTCATCACAGAGAGAACCAGGGCTCCTCACGCACACAGATTTAAGCCACCTGTCTGGCCCTAAATGTTTTTTTTCTAAGTGTGGGCCTAGTTTACTGCCATTTATTCTTAAGTTTTCCTGATAGAAAGCAAACATAAAAATGTTTAGTTAAAAATGTAGATAGACTTTGTGGGGCCAGAGAGCGCAGCAGGTAAGGCACTTGCCTTGCACACGGCCAACCTGGATTCAATCCCTGGAATCCCGAATGGCCCCCCGAGCACTGCCAGGAGTGATTCCTGAGTGCAGAGCCAGAAGTAACCCCTGTGCATCACCAGATGCGACCCAAAACAAATAAAAAGAACAAAAAAATTTAGACTTCCTTACATATTAGTTTAACAATTCAAGTGGCATATTCAGTAATTTTAGGAAGAAGTGATTTCACTTATTTTTCAATAAAATTCTAACCATGTTAAATGTGAAGGATTATAAATTTTATTCATTCATATTCAAGATGTGTTAAAACCCTATTGCTTTAGAAATAGTAGTTTCTATTCCACACTATTTTATAAAAACCGAATGTTTACTAGAGCCAGAGCTCTATTAATAAACAGGCCCAATCCCAGGCACCCCACATGGTCCTCTGAGCCCCACCGGAGTGTCCTGAGTGCAGAGCCAGGAGTAAGCCCTGAGCACCACCGGCGGGGCCCCAGAACAAAACAAAAGAAAGATGAATACTAAGTATATTCAGTGAAAATAAAATGCCATATAAAATGTTAAGGTTTTATATATTTGTAAGTTTAATACATTTATAAAATTTCTAAACACTAGCATCTTTACAAGAATATCAGTGTTACTATCAATCCCAAATCACACCAATAACTCAAGAAAAAAACTAAGGGGCCGCAGCAATAGCACAGCAGGTAAGGTGTTTGCCTTGCACACAGCTGACCCGGGTTTGGTCCCGGCACCCCATATGGTCCCCCAAGCACTGCCCCCAAGCACTCACTGCTCAGGGGGCTACTCCTGAGCAAAGAGGCAGGAGTAACCCCTGACGTCGCCAGGTGTGACCCAAAAAGAAACAATTAAAAATAAAACTAAGAATGAATGCTCACTTCTCACCTGGTCTGTCCAGATGATATGTTCCATTCCTCTCGCTGACCTGTACTTCGTGATTTTGATTTGTCTTTGCAAACAGAATCAGGTTGTTTCAAAGTGCGTTTGGCTGGCGGAGACACATGGCTATCACTTAAACTACCATCAACTTCAGCCTTCTGAAAGACAAAGTTGCAAAGTATCTGTGATTATTGAGGCATAATGAATGTGCAAAATGAGGGGCAGTATAAAGGGAAACAGCAGCCGAGAATCCAACAGTGTTATGTGGATGCGCCATTTGTCTTCTCATGCACTGAGCGCTTCGAACCTAGAATTCTCAGCATAAATACACTGTCAGAATGTGTGAACAAACTACACACCAGAACTCAAGAGTCAGTACAACTGGTGGGATGCTTGTCCTGCAGGGCAGTCAACGCGGTGAGAGCCGTAGCTCCAGGTGCTCCTCCAATCCCACCACCAGTGACCACTGGGCAGAGCCAGGAGTAAGCCCTCAGTAATCTGGGCGTGGCCAAAAAGTGAAAAAATAACAATAAGAATAAAGATTAACCTGCGCCATTTCCAAGATGAATAGAAGCCCTCTAGAAATATTAAGCTCCTGCCTTTGAAACTATTATGCATGTGGGAAATTAAGAGCTGGGACCTATTTTCACACAAACCAGTAGTAAAACCTTCAAAAAAGATGGAAGTTTCATGGCGAGCAAAATATACTGCAGATTCGGGGCCGGAGCGACAGCACAGTAGGTAGGGCGTTTGCCTTGCACGCGCCAATCCAGGTTCCATCCCCAGCATCCCCTATGGCCCCGCTGCATCTGCTCTGGATTGCCTCCCGCAAATCACTCCGAGATAAGGGGGTAGTCTAAATGTGGCAGTTTATCCGACCATGTATGCTGTACTAGCTGGTATAAATATTCTCCCATGCTATCACAATCATCGTGGGACTAGCTAGATCTTACCAGCATATTAGCCTGGCCACGTAAGGACACCTAAGTAATTAGACCAAAGAGAAATGCTGTTTGCTTCCAAACAAACAAGCATGGCTCCTGATAAAATATAAAAACTACAATGAAGTAGAGGAGACTTGTGAAGGCTTGGAGAAATATTTAACTGGCATTGGTGTTGATCTTTGGTACAGTGACATGCCATCTCAGAAACCCCTTCCTCTACATTTCAAAGGCATTCCGCTCAAAACATTAGCACAGTAAAGGCCCTAGGTAAGATGCAGGGAGGGACTACCTGAGGGCATTGGACCCTCCCTGCTTTCCATAACAATGGGAGGAAGGTCTGTTGCGGGGGTATAAACTGTGCTCCCGCCTCTCTTCTTCTTCCCTGTGGGATTTCGCCTGTGAGCGTTTATTCCCCTTGAAGTTTTACACGTGGTGGTCGCCATCTTGGCCTACACGTGGCTGGGGTTCTAGCCTGGAATCCTAAGCACGGGTTTTTCCTTTTGGATTT
The DNA here is from genome assembly GCA_021461705.1 of Cryptotis parvus. Taxonomy (NCBI): domain Eukaryota; kingdom Metazoa; phylum Chordata; class Mammalia; order Eulipotyphla; family Soricidae; genus Cryptotis; species Cryptotis parvus. Next base: position 107,323 of record JAJIBD010006232.1, read on the forward strand.
GTATGCCTGAACCTGTGATAAGTAAAGCCTTTTAAAACCGCATCGACTCCTGAGTTTTCATCCGCCAACCTAGGTTCAATCCTAAGAACATCCCACATGGTCCAGAGCACCGCCAGGAGTAACCGGCGTCGCCGGGATGGGCTCAAAAAAAGGAGAGTGGGGTGGGCAACAGACGTAACGCAGGTGAGATGTCTGCCTTCCATACTGCTATACCCCAAAAGTCGATTCCCAGGGCACCGTGTCTGCCCAGGGTCAACAGGGGTGATTCTGGAGCACAGACCAGGAAGAGGCCCTGAGCACTGGCAGATGGGACCCAAATATCCAAAAGCAATATTAGAGCAGGGGTGGGGACCACTGGCATTCTACTTCCTAAGTTTTCACTCCGCACTGTTTTCCCAGTTCATTCCCTCACTTAAATGGGCTAACAGAGTACTTTTACCTCACGATCATTCCCTCACTTAATATGGGCTAACAGATTACTTTTACCTCATGATCACTCCCTCACTTAATATGGGCTAACAGATTACTTTACCTCGATCATTCCCTCATACTATGGGCTAACAGATTACTTTACCTCACGACCATTCCCTCACTTAATATGGGCTAACAGATTACTTTACCTCACGATCATTCCCTCACTTAATATGGGCTAACAGATTACTTTACCTCTGGATCATTCCCCCTCACTTAATATGGACTAACAGATTACTTTACCTCACGATCATTCCCTCACTTAATATGGGCTAACAGATTACTTTACCTCATGATCACTCCCTCAATAATATGGGCAACAGATTACTTTACCTCACGATCATTCCCTCACTTAATATGGGCTAACAGATTACTTTGCCTCACGATCATTCCCACTTAATATGGGCTAACAGATTACTTTTTACCTCACGATCATTCCCTCACTTAATATGGGCTAACAGATTACTTTACCTCATGATCATTCCCTCACTTAATATGGGCTAACAGATTACTTTACCTCACGATCATTCCTCACTTAATTTGGGCTAACAGATTACTTTACCTCACGATCATTCCCTCACTTAATATGGGCTAACAGATTACTTTACCTCATGATCATTCCCTCACTTAATATGGGCTAACAGATTATTTACCTCATGATCACTCCCTCACTTAATATGGGCTAACAGATTACTTTACCTCATGATCATTCCCTCACTTAATATGGGCTAACGATTACCTCATGATCATTCCCTCACTTAATATGGGCTAACAGATTACTTTACCTCATGATCATTCCCTCACTTAATATGGGCTAACAGATTACTTTACCTCACGATCATTCCCTCACTTAATATGGGCTAACAGATTACTTTTACCTCACGATCATTCCCTCACTTAATATGGGCTAACAGATTACTTTACCCCATGATCATTCCCTCACTTAATATGGGCTAACAGAGTACTTTACCTCACGATCATTCCCACTTAATATGGGCTAACAGATTACTTTACCTCACGATCATTCCCTCACTTACTATGGGCTAACAGATTACTTACCTCATGATCATTCCCTCACTTAATATGGGCTAAACAGATTACCTCATGATCATTCCCTCACTTAATATGGGCTAACAGATTACTTTACCTCATGATCATTCCCTCACTTAATATGGGCTAACAGATTACTTTACCTCACGATCATTCCCTCACTTAATATGGGCTAACAGATTACTTTACCTCACGATCATTCCCTCACTAATATGGGCTAACAGATTACTTTACCTCATGATCATTCCCTCACTTAATATGGGCTAACAGATTACTTTACCTCATGATCACTCCCTCACTTAATATGGGCTAACAGATTACTTTACCTCACGATCATTCCCTCACTTAATATGGGCTAACAGTTACTTTACCTCATGATCATTCCCTCACTTAATATGGGCTAACGATTACCTCATGATCATTCCCTCACTTAATATGGGCTAACAGATTACTTTACCTCATGATCATTCCCTCACTTAATATGGGCTAACAGATTACTTTACCTGCATGATCATTCCCTCACTTAATATGGGCTAACAGATTACTTTACCTCACGATCATTCCCTCACTTAATATGGGCCAACAGATTACTTTACCTCGCGATCATTCCCTCACTTAATATGGGCTAACAGATTACTTTACCTCATGATCATTCCCTCACTTAATATGGGCTAACAGATTCTTTACCTCATGATCACTCCCTCACTTAATATGGGCCAACAGATTACTTTACCTCACGATCATTCCCTCACTTAATATGGGCTAACAGATTACTTTACCTCATGATCATTCCCTCACTTAATATGGGCTAACAGATTACTTTTACCTCACGATCATTCCCTCACTTAATATGGGCTAACAGATTACTTTACCTCACGATCATTCCCTCACTTACTATGGGCTAACAGATTACTTTTTACCTCCGCGATCATTCCCTCACTTAATATGGGCTAACAGATTACTTTACCTCATGATCATTCCCTCACTTAATATGGGCTAACAGATTATTTACCTCATGATCACTCCCTCACTTAATATGGGCTAACAGATTACTTTTACCTCATGATCATTCCCTCACCTAATATGGGCTAACAGATTACTTTACCTCACGATCATTCCCTCACTTAATATGGGCTAACAGATTACTTTACCTCATGATCATTCCCTCACTTAATATGGGCTAACAGATTACCTCATGATCATTCCCTCACTTAATATGGGCTAACAGATTACTTTACCTCATGATCACTCCCTCACTTAATATGGGCTAACAGATTACTTTACCTCACGATCATTCCCTCACTTAATATGGGCTAACAGATTCTTTACCTCATGATCATTCCCTCACTTAATATGGGCTAACAGATTACTTTAACTCATGATCATTCCCTCACTTAATATGGGCTAACAGATTACTTTACCTCATGATCATTCCCTCACTTAATATGGGCTAACAGATTACTTTACCTCATGATCTACTACTACTTTCCCTATTTATTGCGCTGCCCAAATTATGAAATTAGGCCAACTGGAGCCTTTTCTGTCAGCACGGCCATGGCCCCTCCGTTGCCTCCACTTCCCTCCCTCCACATTGCCACGCCCAGGGGAGCACACCCACGGGGCTGCAGTGTGCACCGTGGTGCAATCTTTAGTTGTGTAACAGATGGGCTTGGTTTGGCTTGGTTCAGTTTTGGGACCATAACCAGAGTGGTTCAAGGGGATCCAGAGTAATACGTGGTGCCAGGGACCAAACCCAGGGCTCT